>NWSH02000537.1:9867017-9881269 GCA_002382865.2 Heliothis virescens
CGAAACTGTCAAAAATGATTGCTTCCTACAGATACGATTTGTATTAAAAATCGAACTATAACGTCACATATTTCAGTATACTTGTTTTGCCTAAAATAGGTATGATTAGATTTTATTTGGTTGAAACGATAAATGAAAGTATATGCTTTGAGCATGTGCCAAATGTAACGTGACTTTCGAAACCATGAGTTCATGGGATCCATGCACCAATCGTGCTAGGTATTGCTGAACCTTGATCGATTGATATACCTGTGTGGTCATTAATTTAGCCACGAGCTAATAATATAATTTATTAGGAACTAGCTTCTGCCAGCGGTTTCACCCGCGTCCTGTGGTAACTACTCGGCGCAACCGGATAAAAAGTAGCCTATAGTCTTCCTCAATAAATGGGCTACCTAACACTTAAAGAATTTTACAAATCGGACCAGTAGTTCCTGAGAAAAACGCGTTCAAACAAACAAACAAACCCTTCAGCTTTATAATATTAGTATATATATATTCAAAATAATTAATTTATTAAAACAAACAACCATTATTTTGACAACTAAGCTTGGATTATTACTGTTATACTGTGGTAATGCTCAGATACTGTTCCTAAAGTTATTCAATATAATCGCCAACGTCCATACCACGTTGAATACACCGGTTCTCGTCCGATCACCGAAGTTAAGCAACATCGGGCGCGGTCAGTACTTGGATGGGTGACCGCCTGGGAACACCGCGTGACGTTGACTTTTTGTTTGCGGTGATTTGATTTGGAATAAAAAACGTTTTTCTCTTTATTCTTGTCATTATCTATGTTTTAACTAAAATCTTCCTGAATTTTAGAAATAAATTCCGTCATGACGTTGTTTTTTAGCTTATTCGTAATTCTTGGAAACAATTTAACGAATCACATATGAAAATAAAAAAAAATGTCTTCCTTTTTTGAAGTCATTTAAAAGGCAAAAAGCCAACGTCACGCGGTGTTCCCAGGCGGTCACCCATCCAAGTACTGACCGCGCCCGATGTTGCTTAACTTCGGTGATCGGACGAGAACCGGTGTATTCAACGTGGTATGGACGTTGGCGATTATATTGAATAACTTTAGGAACAGTATCTGAGCATTACCACAGTATAACAGTAATAATCCAAGCTTAGTTGTCAAAATAATGGTTGTTTGTTTTAATAAATTAATTATTTTGAATATATATATACTAATATTATAAAGCTGAAGGGTTTGTTTGTTTGTTTGAACGCGTTTTTCTCAGGAACTACTGGTCCGATTTGTAAAATTCTTTAAGTGTTAGGTAGCCCATTTATTGAGGAAGACTATAGGCTACTTTTTATCCGGTTGCGCCGAGTAGTTACCACAGGACGCGGGTGAAACCGCTGGCAGAAGCTAGTTCCTAATAAATTATATTATTAGCTCGTGGCTAAATTAATGACCACACAGGTATATCAATCGATCAAGGTTCAGCAATACCTAGCACGATTGGTGCATGGATCCCATGAACTCATGGTTTCGAAAGTCACGTTACATTTGGCACATGCTCAAAGCATATACTTTCATTTATCGTTTCAACCAAATAAAATCTAATCATACCTATTTTAGGCAAAACAAGTATACTGAAATATGTGACGTTATAGTTCGATTTTTAATACAAATCGTATCTGTAGGAAGCAATCATTTTTGACAGTTTCGTAAAAGTATTGAATTTGTCAATTATCGTATTACGGGTCCCGGCTGTCATTTGAACATCTTTGGCAGTCATCACGGGTAATCAGAAGCCAAAAATTCTGACCACCAGTCTCACCAATCGGTATCGGGTTGACCGTGCCTCTGGGTTGTGGAGGTCAGATAAGCAGTCGCTCCATGTAGGAGACTGGTACTCAGCTGCATCCCATTAGACTTGGGGCCGATTCCAACATGGTTGGGGAAAAGGAAAAGTAAAGGGAATAGTTGAGAAAAAAACACCATCATATATTTATGTCCAGTATATTAAGATGAAATTATAAATTATTGACTGCAAAGCTACGACAAGTTCTGAGTTGTTTATTGTTGAATTTTAACGTGTAGAAGATCCTCATTCTTATGAAAAGTTTTTTTAAATAAATTGTTGGAAAACAGGGACAGGGTACTTTCAAACTAATTTCATCAAATTCTTTCAAAATTGATTGAGCTAGTTGACAATCTAAATGTTCTCGTTTAAAAACACAACGAAAAATTTCATCCATTTTCTCGACGTATCGTACAAAATCAACTGGCGGTATAACGTAGTGAGTTTCTGAACTAAAGTTATAGCTGATATATGATTTCAGAATCTGGCAATTGTTGTGACGTTCGCCACATTTTTTTAGAAGATAATCACATACACCAAGAAGCGAGTTTTGTTCGGCGATATCCATTTGATCATATTCTGAGCTCATAATTTGAACTTCATCTGAATTATCTTTACTCATACCGGGAGTTTCGTGTTCATCTTCATTTGACATGGTATTGTTCAGTTGACTCAACTCGGTGGTCTGAATAAGGAGCTTTCCCAAATCACCTTTACTATTACCAGCTTTTGAAGTTTTTATAATGTTGGCAAAAAATATTTTTCGAAAAGCAGATATGAACTGTCTGCTTGTGCGTTTAGTTACTAAGCCATTTTTGGTTCGAATTTGTGCGAAAAAATTCTCAAGCACTTCCTGATTAAGCCTTCTAGTGTGTAAAAATGTATATCCTTCTAACTTTAAATCTTCAAAAAGCATCAAAATAGATGTTATTGTAATTTGAAAGCCGTATATGAACTTAGCAGAAGAAGTTGCATTCTTTCCATTTCTTGGATTGATTAATTGCAAATTTTGAAAAAATTGCAACATTTCACGGAAGAAAGTAATTTGCGATTCTTTTCCACAAAATGCTTTTCGTTGTTCAGAGCTATCGTTGAGATTTGATGAGTTTAATGCGTCAAAAAGTTTGTTGAAATACCTAATGAGTTCAGCAGTGTCTCTGCCGGACTCTTGTATTTTAGTCAAATCTACGTAAGTGGATATACCAGCGGCAACTGAATTACTTAGAAGTTGAATAGCATGTTGAACTTTATTTTTTTCTAAACCCGTAGGATAGATATGGCTGTTCGTCAATTTAGGTGCTAGTTTGAAGTTCTTTTCTTTATCGTGCTCATAAAATTTAACGATATGCTCGTATTTAGCTACACGGTTTTGGAAATGGAAGTCGTTTGTAATCAAATTGTAGTGAACCAGTTTTATGAGATGTGGTGCATCAAAAATATAATATATTTTTTTGTCATTAATAAAGAAGTAAGGCCTTTCAATGGTCACAGATCTATTATTTGGATCATTAAATAGATCAGATCCCAGGTCAGAGACAAAAGTTCTAACTTTAAGTCCTATCTCTAAAAGTTTTTCTAAAAGTTTGTCAATCCATTTACGTATTACGTCGTAGTTTCTAGATTCAGAGATTAATGCAAATCCCGCGGGTTGTTTCCAGTTGCTAAAGATCCCACGAACCGTCATAACCAAAGCATATTTTGCAGGTTCTGGTGACTGTACACCATCGACCTCATGAAAGCCTATAATTTTATCTTGCTTGAAGTTATAAAATAAATTAGCCTTTAAACTCATAGCACCAATGGCGACTGAGCAATTTTTTTCCATTTCATTCATAGCATTAACTTTTGCTTTCAGATTTGAAATGAATGCGTTTATTGTGGATGTTGTTGGTACGCCATCTTTATGTAATGTTCTTGGAGTAGGGAGGCACATCATACTTTGCAATAGCCTGTAAGCTTGTGGACTGTTGTAATATAAATTCAAGCAAAACATTTTGTAATTTTCGTCA
This sequence comes from Heliothis virescens, assembly GCA_002382865.2. NCBI lineage: Eukaryota > Metazoa > Arthropoda > Insecta > Lepidoptera > Noctuidae > Heliothis > Heliothis virescens. Next base: position 9,870,847 of record NWSH02000537.1, read on the forward strand.
TATCTATTCCCGGCATAGTTAAATTTTAATCGAGTTTGTGCTTTTACTAGCACAGCCAACTCTTTTGTTAGAAACTTGTCGCATAATTCGTGGAACTTTTCTCTTTGTTGCTTTTTAGTATTCGTTTTGTATAATTTTAGTTTCTTCTTACATTCTAGAAGTTCAGATTCCAGTTTTCTTTTTTGTGCTGAGTCCTGTGAAAGAGATCTGGAAATTTGACAGCTGGTACTCGCTAAAACTAAGAGATTTCCTTCGGTCTGTGTGTATATTTCAACTAATTTCGGAGCCTCAGTTGACGTTTCCACATCTTTTTTGACTAAATATGGTAGATGAAGTGATGGTAATGCAGTTTTTTTTAGCCTTTTGCGTTGGGATCCCTTTATGATGTCTTCGGGCTTAAAATGTTCTTCACAAACTGCATAATTTTGAGGCGTTTTGTTCAGCAAATCTTCTCGAGATATCAAGCGAAGCCATTCAGTACGTCTAAAAAAAAATAATTATATTGTCTTTGCGATTTACACTACAGTTCGAAAAGGCACATAAATAATAATAATAGCTTTTTGTAAAAACATACTACTGTACAAAGTGTTGATGACAATATGACAAACTAGCTGTTTTCCCGCGGTTTCACTCGCGTCCCGTGGGAAATACTGCCCGTACCCAGATTAAATATAGTCTATAGCACTCACGAATATTTTTTAAAGTCGGTTCATTACTTCCAGAGATTACCCCCTACAAAACAAATTTACTAACAATTTTACCTCTTTATAATATTAGTATAGATGACATTAATTTCTAAGGAATAATTCTAACATTTTAAAAATAACTTATAAACAAAAAAACCGGCCATTAGTCTGTGTCGGACTCACATACGCACTTGTTCCGTACCTTTATCTATAAAAATCACGACTGTTACATGCGGAAGCCCGTAAAATATTTATTTTATTCTAGTTTTCAATATTTGTTGTTATAACGGCAACAATAATAAATACATCATCTGTGAAAACTTCCTGAAGAGGTTAGGTTCTTGAAATACAGCCTGGCAGTTACGGATAGATAGACATTCGGACAGCGAAGTCTTAGTAATAGGGTTCCATTTTACTCGCGGTACGGAACCCTAAAAAAGTGAAAATTTCTAACAACCTAAATGGCATAATATTTCAAACGGAATAGAACACATTTTATATAAATAGGTTTGGTTCACTAGCTTATAATAAGAGCGGCAACAGCGTCCACACGGTACTGTAGTCGACTTGCTTTATTGGCGCGCTTATAATTAATGAAAATGGAGAGCACAGGGAATGGACGATCAAAATAACCCTACAACTGCTTTGAGGTTAACAACGCCATCTATTTCGTAAGACCCTAAACTCGTATTATCATCCACATTTTGTACAATATTACAATTTATTGCAGCCGCCATCTTAGATTTGTATTTAGCATTGCTTTACGAATTTATAAACAAAAATTGTTCTCACCTTTGAATATCTTCAGGAAGTTGAAATAACGATAGCTTCGGTTTTGCCGAAACTGAGTTCAAACACCCGTAGGCAACGCAATACGCTCGTGGCATTCTTGAAAATGACAAAAATGATCCTACTTCATAGACATATCGAGCTATCCACAACAGCTGTGATGTTGCTATTTAAAAACATTTACCCGAAAAAATGGGAGTGAATAATCTCAAGGGGCTACCTTTCAATACTCATCAAATGAATATTCTATATCCACATATCAGTTACGTTTTGAAACGCAACTTTGTAACAACGTAGCAACATCGTTCAATTTGATTATATAATTATTTAGTATTTATAATGTATAAATAAAAACTTCTTTTTTGATCAAGGGAGATTGAATTTCCCACAACTGGTAACACTCATTTAGTTAGCTGTCAAACTTTAGTTCCTACTTTGGCCACTGCAGAAGTAGCGCCGTTTGTTATTGAGGACGCGACACGTGACACTCGACAGTGACAGTACCGGGAAAGGTACACAAAGGTCATGACGTTACGTGTGTGAGTGTAACGTTACGAATGTTAATAGGTAGCTTCACAACTATTTACATATACAGTATATTATGTATGATATACTTAATTGTGGCATAACGACTGTTACCACACACAGTACTTACAGTAAACGCTATGTTATTTACTTTATTGGATTATGGCTAATTTTGCAGTCACGCCGATTATCATTTAATATTCTGAAAATATTTTGTTTGAACATCATCCGCGCTGATTGATACGCGTTATTCTAAAACGCTATCTATTATTTCATAATTTTCAGCTGTTTGCTGTTGAACATTTAATTTGAAAGCATGTTTGGAAATGAGAAATATTGTAATTGCGACACTAGCGCCACATGCTGCGATTAAGTCACGAACTAACTTGAAACAGCGTTGCTTGAACTTGACCTTAATAAGTAGAATAAGTAGTTCCATGAACAATATTGTAGATGGCGCTTATTTATATTTATTGAATAATAACAATCGTACTCATAGTTTTCTGTAAATAAATTATATTTGGATATAGAAATTATATCTAATATATATATTTTTTTTTATAGAATAACTCCACCGCCAGATTTTCACTCGCCGGAGAGCGAAGACGCAAGAGATCGCATGAGTTCTTGTTCGCTGAAATCCAGCCAAGATCGGAACAGCTTCAAATATAAAATAGAAGAAGATATTCTGGCCAATGTGAACGTGAAACCATTAGTAGCAATACACGAGAAGTGGATTTATGAAGCCAACCGAAAAACCGGCCGCTCCATGTCCTTACCTGATGATAACAGGTAAGTAATGACGTCATCAAATGTTTCGGTAAATAATGACCAACAATTTTTGTTTGCTCATCGCCAACGTCCATACCACGTTGAATACACCGGTTCTCGTCCGATCACCGAAGTTAAGCAACATCGGGCGCGGTCAGTACTTGGATGGGTGACCGCCTGGGAACACCGCGTGACGTTGGCTTTTTGCTTTTTCCAATTAATTTTTTTTTTGTAGCCATTTCAGGTAAACAAAAAATATAGTATCACTAAAATATTCTTATTCTCAGGATAGTTCTTTATTCACACAAAATTATTATCTACGGAATCGGTGCGTATTTGTTTACCTACAGTACTTACTCCAAGTGGTTTCCGAAATAAAGATGATATAATATCGTCCAAACGAAGCTCCGAAAACTGGAGCCTCATCGGACATTAAGCTTGATTCTCATAGAACACAATATGGTTTTAAATTGCTTAACCGCGTACTTTGCACATGTATCTCCCCGGATTCTTTATCATATTGAAAGGGAAATGTTAGTTTGACGTCATGAAAACGGTACCAAACACAAAATTCGGTTTCATGTCTGCCAACGTCCATACCACGTTGAATACACCGGTTCTCGTCCGATCACCGAAGTTAAGCAACATCGGGCGCGGTCAGTACTTGGATGGGTGACCGCCTGGGAACACCGCGTGACGTTGGCTTTTTGCTTTTTCCAATTAATTTTTTTTTTGTAGCCATTTCAGGTAAACAAAAAATATAGTATCACTAAAATATTCTTATTCTCAGGATAGTTCTTTATTCACACAAAATTATTATCTACGGAATCGGTGCGTATTTGTTTACCTACAGTACTTACTCCAAGTGGTTTCCGAAATAAAGATGATATAATATCGTCCAAACGAAGCTCCGAAAACTGGAGCCTCATCGGACATTAAGCTTGATTCTCATAGAACACAATATGGTTTTAAATTGCTTAACCGCGTACTTTGCACATGTATCTCCCCGGATTCTTTATCATATTGAAAGGGAAATGTTAGTTTGACGTCATGAAAACGGTACCAAACACAAAATTCGGTTTCATGTCTGCCAACGTCCATACCACGTTGAATACACCGGTTCTCGTCCGATCACCGAAGTTAAGCAACATCGGGCGCGGTCAGTACTTGGATGGGTGACCGCCTGGGAACACCGCGTGACGTTGGCTTTTTGCTATTTGTTACAGAAGCCAGATAGCGGCGGTCAAGCCGGCGTCCCACTGCGTTGACACGTTGCAGAAATCTTTGCCTCAATTGAACTTGAAGAAATGTGGCACTAAAATATTTCGCACCCGTCCTTCTTCTCCGGGCAACGGAAAAAATGGTCAGTCGCCTGTAAATTGTACCTTGTAAATTAATTTGATTTTGGAAAGCAGAAAACAGCTCTTTAATGCATTAGAATAATTTAAAAATAAATGCTTACGTTTTAACTTGAATGTGTGGGTATCGACATTAATTGCTCTAACAACTCTTGATTGCTCACATATAAATAATTAATTATTGAAAGTTGAAAGTTTCATAAGCGGCGTATTATCCACGAGAATATTTTAAAGCTCAAATTATTATTCTTAGTTTAATCTGCTTCTTGAATTCTTCCAAAACAAAAATTCTCCAAAACTAATAAAGGAATAACACCAATTATTTTTACCAATAATAGTGTAATACTTTACTAACTTTTTTTACTGATTATATGATTAACTACTAACATGCTTGTCACAAACATACGGTGTTGGTATTGGTACAATAAAATCTTACTAATTGCATGGGGCTTTTATTTTTCTGCATGATGTAGCGTATAGTACATCCATAACCTAGTGACAATAGCAGGACTTCAGGCTACGCTGTAAGTATATTTTGTAAATATTTTTCATGTTTATAATCTTAAAAATAACTCACCGTAAGGAGGTTTAAGTCTGTATTAGTTTTATTATTTCATTTAATCCTATTTTAAAAGTTATATACAGATGATACGGTTCGTAAAATTCGGCCTGGCGTATGCCAACGTCCATACCACGTTGAATACACCGGTTCTCGTCCGGTCACCGAAGTTAAGCAACATCGGGCGCGGTCAGTACTTGGATGGGTGACCGCCTGGGAACACCGCGTGACGTTGGCTTTTTGCCATTCGTTTTAAAAGTTTATATCGCTATTGTTTATAGATATTTTTTTGCAATAAATCAAAAAAAATAAAAAATAAGTGAATGTATCAAATAGGATCTCTATTTGATACATTCACTTATTTTTTTTTTAACTAAGGCTAGGTTATGGGTTTTTTCGTGGTTTAGACTATAAGTAGGCAATTCTCGCCCGTCAAACTTTTTGGTGGCTGGAAACAGTGCAGGAGACGCTGCGCAGAAACTTATTTAATTAGGAATTTAAATTTCCAGGGAATAATTGGGAACAATTCTGTCAAGCAAGGGAAGCTATCGCTAAGAGCGTCAACTTTTCACGGAGCCCTGAATACCAGAACAGGAGGAGTGACTCGGATAGAGGGTAATTTATTATCATAACACTACATTATTATTTCAATAAAATTCGTCTAAAAGACCAGATAGTTTAACTGGACTGTATAACATCATCAGTTATCGAACTGCTATCGCCAACGTCCATACCACGTTGAATACACCGGTTCTCGTCCGATCACCGAAGTTAAGCAACATCGGGCGCGGTCAGTACTTGGATGGGTGACCGCCTGGGAACACCGCGTGACGTTGGCTTTTTACTTTTTGATACTCAAAATATTATATTTTTACGTGAACCTAAATTTTATTTCCAGAACGGTAGCTGAAAGTCAAAAATCGGACCAAATGGACCAATCAACTGATACAAAAGGCATCGAGGACTACATCCGTGATATGATACGTAAAGAGTTCCAACATCTTTTGCAAGAGATAACAGACGAAACGTCCTCCGCGTCTATGCCGACTAAGAACGAAGACATCCTTAACAAAGGAGTTGCTAACATCATGGAGTCTTTAAACAATGAAGACAAAACGAAAAAGGAATCAGTAAAGTCCTTCTCTCGTGTTAAAATCAACGGGAACAATAAACCTTTACTTCAAATAACTTTTACTCGCTCCGGAGAGAATAGTCTGCAGGTCCTAGACAACTGTGTGAATGTTACTATCTGTGATGGCGCGAATAACAACGTTAGTATCAAAGAAAAGATCAACCAGTCTATGGAGGATACTCTCACCGATGAAGTTCATGTCAACGCTTTGAAGAGGTGCCAGGCTTTCAATGCTTTACAGGTTAGTTTGGATTTAAAAGTTTTGTAATTCATAAAAAGACATTCCAATAGTAATTTTAGAGTAATTTCTTGAAGTACTTCCCCCACACTCATAAAAAGTAGGTTATATATTTACCTACTTTTAATTATTTTGCTATTTATGTGCCTTTATGCTATACTTACCTGTTACTGATAAAAGCAGTTTGCTTGGAAATAATTTATAAACAAATACACACAATCCATTTCAACCTTTTAATTTTCACATCAGTTTCAAACAAATATGTTTTTGACATTGTGGGGTTGTTTTCTTGTCAACAGGAAGCTAGAAGTACCGAGGACCTGTACATAGACGATGACTTATCAACAATGCAAGAAAACTTCGGCGGCAAAGTGAAGCTGATCCCGCTACACGGCTCCTTGCACGAGATCCTCTGCGAGAAGGAGGATGACTGCTGCCTCATCAAGGTGAAGCAGGAGAACGGCTGTGACACCATCTACTTCCGATGCGATAACTCCGACACCGAGTCACGTGACGCCATCGACGGCTGCATCCACGACCACCGCCCGCAGGACACCGTCGTCTTCAAACGAAGCATCTCCCTCGTCGAGGAGAGAATACAACGCATATTCCCCAAAGACAAGCGCGCACAGACACCCAGCCTCGTGCGCAAATCGAAACCCCCCGAAAACAGAATACGACCCAAATCCGAAATATTTGTACCGAGACTCAACACAGAATCTCGCGTGCTAAGCAACAGCACCCCGTCTTTGCCCACTTGCGACAAATCTGATGAAGTCGAGGTCAACATCGAGAATGTTCTGAGCTACCAGGACTCCTCGTCTGAGGAATGTCTCAAATGCCATCCGGAGAACGACGACTTCGAATCACTTGAGAAAGAGATTGAAGAAGAAATCGCGACCAGCAACATATCATCACTGACTTGCGGCTTCTTAGAAAAGATATCTGAAGAAAACCTCTCTAATCTAAACGAGGATAAGGACTGATTAATTCTGTTGATTCAGAATTAAGTTGTATTTACATGTTTACAGTAATGTTGAAGCCATAAGTACAAATTACGTTACTGCTTGATGTGAGGAAATGGAAGTACTTTATTCTTCTTCGCCGATTGTATTCAAAATGTCCAGTTTGACAAGTACAAAGTTGTTAGATTTTTGTATTCCTTCTTTTATTGGTAAATCTTAAATTATGTTGCTGATATATTATCACAATTATTGTACTCAGCCGTCTAATTTGTACTCGCATTTAGAAAACCCAAAGATATTTTCATAGGTTTTCATGTTTTAGAATGTTTCCGAGTTTTAATTTGTATCGTTTTAGTGATTACAGTGCAAGGCTATGTGATTTAGAGTAAGTGGCACCGATACATTCCACTGTTGTGATTTTTAGACTAGATGCACCTTAAAAAGGTTTTGCCTTGTTATACTTTAATACTAGCACTTTTAATCTATTTGAATATTTTAATCTTCGTTTTATATTAAATTGTATTAAATACACCAAAGGTTTAATTAGTTGCCTTGTTCGGTACTTTTCTATGGTCCTTTGATTTTCTAAAACAAATGTAAGTTGATTTATAAAGTTTCCATTTTAAATGCTATTATTGCTTAATTGTGTGGTTGATTTTAGATATAACTGTTAAAAATAAAACTTTGTACTTAATTTTTGGCTTTTTATTTTTTCTTCCAAAATATAGGATAACAGAAAAAAGAAAATGGCACTTTACACTGAGTAATGGAAATATACATTGCGCTTTATAAATTACATACGTTTTACGTGTAATGGAAGACATTTGGAATTAATTTCATTGGTTCTACGTATCTGCAGCCTCTTTACCGAGTAAATGCAAAAATATCGTTTACATAACAAATGCAAGTTAACCTAGACAATTGTATATGTATAGATTAACTTTTTTAGTACTCAATATGATTAAACATTTACTAACATAGCATTAAAAATAGAGCATGCATTCATATCGTTACAACTTACGAAATTATTCTGCAATAATTTGCGAGTTGTAGAAAATAATTTCATATCGACATATACATAAAAAATACGATATTTGTGCGAATGTCTTGGACGAAACGCCGAACTAGTTTACATAGTAAAGAGTTAACTGTATATTAATTACATCACACCGAATGTTTGAATGCACTGTTTATAAAAGTTTGTCTTACGACAGTACGACTATAATTGTATGCACAGACAACAGCAGGTCACAGTACCCGAAACTCAAATTTTACCAAATCAAACATTGACCTACCACCATTGTGATAAGGTTGAAAATCTATTGCAGAAATTTGTCAGATTGTGGTAACTTGATGTGCTGCCGTCTGTATAGTTTTAAATATCGATAACTTTTACTGCGCCTCGCTAAACACTCGACATCCCATATCAACATTTACGACCGCTCCAAATATTCTGTCTATCAGTTGTTTTGTTTAGCTAATGACAAAATTCTATCTGTAGTAAGCAAATCAGCAGATAGAAGATATAATATTGGGAACGGCCTAATTTATGTTATTCTCGGTACAAATTTTTATGAGGTCTTATCAGTAAGTTTAGTGATGACAGCCTTAACTTCTGTGTAGTTCTTGATTCCATAAGGTCCGTTCTCGCGGCCGATACCGGATTGCTTGTAGCCGCCGAACGGAACCTGGTTGCTTAGTACGTTGTAGTCGTTCACCCATACTGTGCCGGCGCGAAGTCGCTGTAAGAACAAAATTAGAATGTTATTCATCAATTAATGTGGATGTTGGAATAAAGTGCAACTTTTAACTGAGTATGCACGTGGATTGGAGTTGAACTAAGATGGTGCCTAGACCTGCAATATAATTGAGCAATATTACGATATACTGCATAATCGATGTCGCAATGATATTTAAATACACAAACAAAATTTTAATTTACACGGCAGTCGTATTGCCCAAAGGTATCAGTTGTGAATGGAATAAGTAAATGTCGAACCATAGTACTGCCGTTAACATAATTTTATGCATTATCTTTTTTTTGTGACAACAGCAAAACTTGCACATCTCTTTGTTTCACATATTTTCCCGAGGGAAAATTTAAAGATAATAAATACATTTTATTCCAATCCCAAGTTCACTATAGGGACTAAAGTTACAGATAAAACATACCTGCACAACATAGTTAGCCTTGTCGATGTCCTGTGTGAAGACGGCAGCAGCGAGACCGTACACCGAGTTATTGGCGCGCTCTACTACTTCGTCTATCTGGGAGAACTTGAGAATCTGCTGCACTGGACCGAAGATCTGGAAATGTAGATATTTTGTTAAGTAATGCTTATTCCTTGAATAACATACTCTAGGCTATATTTTAGAAACACCCACATCCCGAGGCAACAAGTTGTTATCTATACTAATATTATACAGCTGAAGAGTTTGTTAGGTTTGGCTCGCTAATCTCAAGAACTACTGGTCTGATTTGAAAAAATATTTCAGTGTTCGATAACCCATTTATCGAGACAGGTTACTTTTTATCCGGGTGCGCGGAGTAATTCCCACGGGACGCGGGTGAAACCGCTGGCGGAAGCTAGAACTCATATAAAATGACTGAATTTGGTCCAGTATTTTTCAGTTTCTTTACAGACAAATCTTTGCTCTTTATTATACTGGTTTAAAATTCATGACACATATAAAGTACGCGTCCTGGTGTAACATCATCCCTTACCCGAGCAAAATATAGCCTCGGGAACAGTCTAGCTTCACAACAGTGAAATTTCTCAAATTGGTTCAATAGTTTCGGCAAAAAAATCTTTCTCTTTACTATATTAGTATAGATAGATGGATGGATTGCGTGAAAGATGACATGTGAAAGATGACATGAGTAAGAAAGGAGTGAATGTCAGTATGACGAGTGACAGGGAGAAATGGAAGTAGGAAACATATTGCGCCGACCCCAAATAAAATTGGGAACAGGGCAAGAAGATGATGATAATATTAGTATAGTCTAGGTAATTACCTCAGTAGTAGCGATATCCATGGAATCCTGCACTTCACTGAAGACAGTGGGCTGTACGTAGTAGCCGACATCCGAAGCTTTACTGCCGCCGGCCACTAGCTTGGCTCCCTGCTTCTTGCCTGATTCTATCAGCTGTAGGATACGGGTCTGCTGCTCGAGATCGATCTGAAAAATTTATTATGATAGTAATACTTGATTGCGGAAGAGCTCGTGGCTAAGTCAAAGCCGCGCGGATCGATCGATCATAAGGTTAAGCAACGTTTGGCGCGGTCGGTCCTTGGATGGGTGATCATCTTGTCATAACGAGTTCTTCCGTGTTTCGGAAGGCACGATAAACTGGTGGGTCCCGGCTGTCAGTTGAACATTTTTGGGAGACGTTACGGG
>NWSH02000537.1:9895178-9922707 GCA_002382865.2 Heliothis virescens
TACATATTCTACATCAATTAGAAAAGGAATTTATGATAAAGATTTATGATAAACCACAAAACTATATTGGGTTTGAGATCAAAAGATCAGAAAAAGGAATTTTGCTTCATCAACATACAACTGAAAAATTACTTAGAAAATTCAATATGTTTAATTCAAAACCAGCAGATACACCATGCAATGTAGGAAAGATAAATGAGCTTGACATGGCAATATCAAAGTTTCCGTACAGGGAACTAGTGGGAGGATTATTGTACTTATCAACCAGATCAAGACCTGATATTAGTCAAGCTGTCAATGAAGCAAGTAAAAAGGTAGAAAATCCATCAAGACAAGACATATTAGCAGTAAAGAAGGTGTTGAAATACTTAAACGGGACAAGAGATAAAGGAATTATGTATAACACTGGATATGACATAACAAGATTACATGCATACTGTGATTCAGATTATGCAGGTTGTACTGAAACCAGACGCAGCACGACTGGATTTATAATAATGTTTTCAGGTGGACCTATTTCTTGGTGCTCCAAGAGACAGCCGATAGTGAGTCTATCATCAACCGAAGCTGAATATATAGCAGCAGCAGACTGCGTCAAAGAGTGTCTATATTTGAAGATGTTTTTAAGTGAGTTAATTGGAGACATTGTCAAAATTAGTTTGAATATTGATAATCAGAGTGCCATCCAATTAATAAAAACAGGGTCATTTAGTAAACGGTCCAAACATATTGATGTACGGTTCTATTTTATACATGAAAATTATAAACAAGGTGTTTTAGATATTAAATATTGTCCTACAAATTTACAAATAGCTGATATGTTAACAAAACCGTTATATAAAGAGAAGTTTAAGTTTCATTGTGACAAAGTTGTTATGTAAAATGATTGTTTTTTTTTTATTAGAAGAGGTAAATGTGTTAATGTTTTGAAAACTTGGTGTCTCTGAAGTTAATAATAATAAGTTAGTATTTTTAATTTTATGTTAAAAATTAAAAATAGGAGAAGGTGTTAGGATATCAGATTTGTCTATGACAAATAGAAAAAATATATTTTAAAAAGATTTTTTTTTTTGTTCTCAATGGCGTTTGCATCAATGGCGTTTGACACATTTGTGAAAAATACTGAAAAGCTTATTTTTATAATCTCTTAAAAATGTGATTAAGTTATGTTCAAATAGTAATAAATAACGAATAAGAAAAACAGACGTTTTAATTTAATACCTAGAAGAACCGTGACATGAATGCAAGAAAATATTATGAGCTCACGTTTGACATTCTCCCTTTTCTGTATCAAAGTGGCTTATTACAATTAGTATACTTAGTACAAAAGTATTTAATTAAAATAGTTTTTTTTTAAAGATAGGGTCAAAAATAATGCGCTGTATAAATAAATAAAAAATACATTACTATGAAATGAAAATTCTGTATAATTCTGAGGTTTTTGTAGAATGTCATTCAATTGTCATTGTCAATTAGACATATCTATCATGACATGACAGATGACGAACAGCTGTGTAGTAAAAAAAGATTTGTTTTGGTTATGTTTTTCCAGTAAAATTTTATAACAAGTAGAAATGGATAGAACTAGAAAAAAAACCTCTTTATATCAGGAAATATATAAAACACTTGATGCAAAATTATTTCGGATAGTCAGATCCATCGATAAACAAGTAACAAAGAATTTAAAAGATGGTAAAATTGAGACAAGGTAATGTGAACTTTGAACACTGTATTAGTTCCGGGTATTATTAATTAAAGTCAAGTATTAAATCGATTTGTAGTCATTTATATTGAATAGAAGACCTATTGACAGAATCTTTTTTTTTCAGACCATCTAACACAAATGGGCTATGGTGTTGTGTTCTTCTGCCAACAGTACTCCTCCTTTACTCGACACTTTATGAAGTTTCGGAACTATACAAATTCCTGGCGTATTTATCTGTTGGTTTGGTGGCCTATTGCTTCCTTTTCATAGTTTTTCTTTCTGTTACCTGCTTGGTATTAAAGGAGAATATATATGGAGGCTGTGCTGCATCAACTCTTACAGCTACATTGATGTTATATGCAATTCAGAATCAAGGTAATAAAACGTTTACTGTGAAGTCACAAATAACTACTAGAAAGACTGAAATCCTAATACAGATATAGAGGTCAATTATTGAGCCTACTTCAGAGATTGGATTATAGACTATGCAATTATTGTACTGTGCTTAAGCAATAATTATATATAAACCAAAAGGGCTCACTGTAATAGGCAAATTATTGGGCTAATGCTGATCAATAAAAATTACTATTCTTAAATTAAAGTACTACTTGTATAGATTGCAAAGTTCAATGTTCAATTCGCTCATGTTTTTGTAAATAGTATTAACTAAAGTAACATAACCTTTTTCCAGGGTTGGCATTTTCCTTGATATTCTCAGCGTCAGCAGTGTTCGCGTTCAATTCACTTCTAAGGTTGGCTCTCCTATGGTACCCAAAGACATTCACCGTAGGAGAAGCTATGGTGGTGGTTCAAAGTATTGTCTTGTTCGCTGTGATGGCTGTCTGCGAGATTCTGTACGACATGGGCGATAAACAAGATGAAGAACTTAAATTTGTTTATTCCGTTATATTTGTAAGTATTTCGTTAATACTATTTTAGTTGGTTAAAATACGAGTTTGTATATTCAAAATTTCAAGGCCCTTCCTAATTGATTTTATTTGAATACTTCATCAATAAGTTAATTTTTTTCTAAATAAAGTAACTTGTGTTTATTGTTATTTTTGCTTAATTTACGTTTCTTACCTTTATAAATTTTGTTTTCTGAAAGCTCTCCAGCATTCCTTATTTATGCACTTTAATTTTTTATCTATCACAAAAAATATTCCCTATTTTCAGGCCATATTATCAACAGTGGCAATTATTGTTGCAGCGCTGTATGTATTGCACGAGTCTCAAAGAACACTTTCAGTTCTTGCCTACATTCTAAGTGTAGCTGGGACATATACGCTTATGATTTTACATGCACAAGTGGGTGTTGATTGCATAGTCAGGCTTACGGAATATGTTATACTGGATACTGATAGGGTAAGTATCCTTTTTTTGTTTCAACCACATCCTGGTAAAATTTTATTCTGCATCAGGATAAAATCAGCTTAGAAAAGCTCACTAGGCCTAATGACGAAACTTATCCAAATAAATTCAGCCATTTAATCATAAAAGTGCAAGACTTTATCTTTTCATACATTCCAGATAAAGTTTTAGATAGCTGACTAATAGATACCTGACAGATAGTGCAACTTCTTACAGCTTTTCTATGATCTGCCGGACAGCTATATGGGATCTTGAAACTGGCCATAAGAGAGACATAAAATTTCTCGACCTCTGATTACTGAAGTCTGATATTGTGAAAAATATATCTACTAGCTTCTGCCAGCGGCTTCGCCCGCTTTCCGAGGGAATGATTTCCCGTAACCGGATAAAAAGTAGCCTATTCTATCTGTGTACCAAATTTCATCAAAATCGGCTCACTGGTTTAGGCGTGAAAGCGTAACAGATAGACAGACAGAGTTACTTTCGCATTTATAATAGTAATAGTAGGGATTTAGTTAAAAGCTTAAAATTTATTTTCCAGGTAAAACTATTCATACTGTGGGTCTGTTCAGCAGTTTTATCAGCTTTTGCCATACTAGTGCGCACCCAACTCAATGTGAAGGCGAGCACAGTCACTCGCAAGACGTTTCACATTCTGGCCTCAATAGTGTTCCTATCCGGGATCCTGTTTGACATCAAGCTGATGACCCTGGCTGCTGGAGTTGGGTTCGGTCTGCTGATATTGGTTGAGGTTTGTAGAAATTATAGAAAGACTAGCATCGGTCAGTGGTTTCACCCGTTTCCTAAGGGAACTACTTAAGGCACCCAGATAAAAATAGCCTAATATTATTTTAATGTATAAGCGATGTTGGTGACAAGGTTCATTAAAATCCTTTCAGCTGTTCACACTCACACTTTTCAATACTTATGTGATCTTTTACCAATATCCAACATGGGAAGATTTCAAAATTTGTCTCATGAATTACATAGTTATTGAGACGGATACTGAAAACGTGTTTTTCTTTTTTTAGGCTCTTAGAAAATCTAAAATAGAACCAATATCGTCAGCTCTGCAAGCCGCATTCAATGTCTATAGCGATGAAAAGGTGAGTCCTATAAATTATTTTTGTAAGGTACAGTTACCTCCCTGTGCCCACCAGGGCCGTCGCCTGTCGGGGTTGCGGTTTGTTCGAAAGAGTTACCGCGGCCCTGGCACATAAAGGACTCCCGAAGGAACACGGTGGGTTTTAGTCAGTAAAAGTCAATCTCAAGCTGTCACCCACAGCGGGAGTGGTCATCTGATCCAATCGACCAAAAAAAATTGTACATTTACATGGGGCTCGGAGGTCCCCGTAATGATATAGTCATAGCCTTCGACAGTGGTTTAGCTGGAGCCTCAGACTAAATAACTATGGGGATTATAAGTTTGGTAACAGTCTTAGTACAGTAATTCCCAAGTAACTTCCTCAAGTTAGCTGTTTGGTTTCAACCTATTGCCATTACAATAGATTATACCTACCTGAAATTTTCTTTCTGATGATGTGAAGATAAAGGCTAACTTTGATTTTCAATTCGCTTCCAATCTTCTACTCTTTACGTACAGACAATGGCACAGTTACCACAATCTGACAAATTTCTGCAATAGATTTTCAACCTTATTATAATAGTGGAAGGATAATGTTCGATTGGTAAAATTTGACAGACCTGCTATTGTTTGTACCATATCAGGTGATGCAAATGAATTGTAAATTGTGTAAAAATGTTCCAGGATGTGGGCTGTTTTGCGATGACACCAATATACTTGTACATAGGACTGGCTTGCCCGCTAGTCCTGGTGCCAGTACACCCGGGCTACGAGCTGGAGTTACTCAGCGGCGTGCTGTCGATAGGAGTCGGGGATACTGCTGCCAGCTGGTTTGGATCAAAATTTGGATTCAATAAATGGGCAGGTGAGTTCATCATCATATCATTCATATAGTACACTTATTTCACCTTCGTCCTGTGGGAGATACTTCGTGCATCCGGATAGAAAATAGCCTATAACCTACCTCGATCAATAGGCTATCTGACAAAGAAAGCATTTTTCAAGTCAGAACAGTAATTCCTGAGATTAGTGTGTTAAAGCAAACTTATTGTTTTAGTATAGATTTCATGATTCCAAAAAGAACCTTGCAATAATTATGGCAAAAGTCAAGTTAAATTAAGCAGAAAAAATCAACCACATCATCAACCAGGATAGATTCTCATATTAAAAGAGTAATTGCGACTTCTAAAACGCAGCATCCTAATTTGAATAATTTTGCTTTTCAGAAGGACACAAAACATTAGAAGGCACGGCTTTCAACATTTTGACACAAATAGCATTGATGTATGCACTTCAACTATTTCGTGAGTTTCCCTAATTATCTTAATACCAGTAGTGTTTAATAGACGCTAGAAACATGTTAAAGATTTTTTTAAGCTCCTTTTCTTTAAACAGAGAAAATTCCTCTTATTGCGTTGCGTGAAAAATTAGGACATGATGGGAGGAATATGCGTCGTAAACACGCAATATGGCCCTCGCTCAGCTTAATGCTGCCACCCTGACAGAGACAGAGTCACAGCGCTGATTTTCAGCGACAGAAACACATTTTGAACATCTACATATTTAACTTTGCTGTAATAACCACAGCTACTTTCAACTATTGAAAACGCACCCACAAATACCTGCCAAGTGCAAGTAATATGCAGACTCGCGCGAAGGGTTCCGTCATATCACATGGCAAAAAAATCGTGTTATGGAGGCTCCCCCTAAAATATTTCATTTTAATATAGTTTTCAGTATTTGTTGTAATAGTGGTAACACAAATACATCAAAATCCAGCCATTTTTGCGTGAAAGAGTAACAAACACATCGAAACATTAATGGTTATCATTTTACTCGCTTCCGCTAGCGGTTTCAACCATGAACCGTCTCCTCCGCGCGCCCGGATAAAAAGTAGCTATCCAACACTGAAAGACTTTCTGAAATCGGTCCAGTAGTTCCTGAGATTAGAGCGTTCAAACAAACAAGCTCTTCAGCTTTATAATATAAGTATAGATATGATGTGATTCCTGAAATCTATCTGTTACTTTCAGGTCTACTAAACATAAGGAACGCGTTTATCCGAGTATCAGTCACAGCCGCAGTTTCAGGACTGGTCGAAGCTAAGACTGAACAAGTGGACAACTTGATACTGCCTCTAGTGACTCTGATCGCATTCCAACTTACTTCTGTGATGTGTTATACTTAATTATGTACTTATTTATTTGAGTTAGTCAAATTAAAAGTATCATCAAACTGTTTGCAAAAAAGAAAGTGTTCCTAATGTGTTTTTAGGGTTCCGTAGCCGAATGGCAAAAAACGGAACCCTTATAGATTCGTCATGTCTGTCTGTCTGTCTGTCTGTCTGTCTGTCTGTCTGTCTGTCTGTCTGTCTGTCTGTCTGTCTGTCTGTCTGTCTGTCTGTCTGTCTGTCTGTCTGTCTGTCTGTCTGTCTGTCTGTCTGTCTGTCTGTCTGTCTGTCTGTCTGTCTGTCTGTCTGTCTGTCTGTCTGTCTGTCTGTCTGTCTGTCTGTCTGTCTGTCTGTCTGTCTGTCTGTCTGTCTGTCTGTCTGTCTGTCTGTCTGTCTGTCTGTCTGTCTGTCTGTCTGTCTGTCTGTCTGTCTGTCTGTCTGTCTGTCTGTCTGTCTGTCTGTCTGTCTGTCTGTCTGTCTGTCTGTCTGTCTGTCTGTCTGTCTGTCTGTCTGTCTGTCTGTCTGTCTGTCTGTCTGTCTGTCTGTCTGTCTGTCTGTCTGTCTGTCTGTCTGTCTGTCTGTCTGTCTGTCTGTCTGTCTGTCTGTCTGTCTGTCTGTCTGTCTGTCTGTCTGTCTGTCTGTCTGTCTGTCTGTCTGTCTGTCTGTCTGTCTGTCTGTCTGTCTGTCTGTCTGTCTGTCTGTCTGTCTGTCTGTCTGTCTGTCTGTCTGTCTGTCTGTCTGTCTGTCTGTCTGTCTGTCTGTCTGTCTGTCTGTCTGTCTGTCTGTCTGTCTGTCTGTCTGTCTGTCTGTCTGTCTGTCTGTCTGTCTGTCTGTCTGTCTGTCTGTCTGTCTGTCTGTCTGTCTGTCTGTCTGTCTGTCTGTCTGTCTGTCTGTCTGTCTGTCTGTCTGTCTGTCTGTCTGTCTGTCTGTCTGTCTGTCTGTCTGTCTGTCTGTCTGTCTGTCTGTCTGTCTGTCTGTCTGTCTGTCTGTCTGTCTGTCTGTCTGTCTGTCTGTCTGTCTGTCTGTCTGTCTGTCTGTCTGTCTGTCTGTCTGTCTGTCTGTCTGTCTGTCTGTCTGTCTGTCTGTCTGTCTGTCTGTCTGTCTGTCTGTCTGTCTGTCTGTCTGTCTGTCTGTCTGTCTGTCTGTCTGTCTGTCTGTCTGTCTGTCTGTCTGTCTGTCTGTCTGTCTGTCTGTCTGTCTGTCTGTCTGTCTGTCTGTCTGTCTGTCTGTCCGTATGTCACAGCCAGTTTATTCCGAAACTATTAAGACTACACCATTCAAACTCGGTAGGTAGATGTATTATGTTAACCGCTTCACGATTTTTATACAAAAATAAAAAAATAATAATATTAGAAGGGGGCTCCCCATACATGGAACTGAAACAAAAAAATTTTTTTTTCGTCTAACCTACACTTGTGGGGTGTCTATAGATAGGTCTTTAAAAATGAGATTGAGGTTTCTAAAACCATTTTTTCTCAAAGTCAATCATTTCAGAGTAAGACACTTTCAAAGTGCTAAAATGTGTGTCCCCCCCCCTGTAATTTCTAAACTACCAAAGTGAAAAATCTAAAAAAAATATATGTTATAGATCTTAATAAAAACTATCAACCAAAATTGGTTTGAACGAAATACAGTCAGTAGTTTTTGAGTTATAGCACTTTTTCAGTAACCGCAAACTATAACTTTGTTATTCATATATTTGTATGAAAGACAAAGTAATTTTTTGTAGGTACGTTTATTTTTCATAGATAATGGAACGGAACCCTTCGCGTGCGAGTCCGACTCGCACTTGGCCGGTTTTTTTTTTGGTATTTTCGTTTCTTGTAAATAAAAAAGGACCTGTTGTTTTTTTAATTTTCTTATATAAAAACGTATAATGCCATAATTTTTGCATTTGTATAAATTTTTAAATAGATTTTGTATATTTTTTATGCATAGAAATTGCTAGATTTTAGTAATAATACAAATTATATTTATATCATGGAGATTTCCCAACATTCCAATGTTACCAAAGAGTAATAATATTTTGTAAATAAGAAGAAAATATTTTTATAAATAAATTATTTATTTTACTGTATTGTTTCAAGAGTTTCATTTATCGTATAAAACATAATTATTGTTCATTGGTACATTTTTATCTATTTGTTCAAAATATGTAATCATCAACAAGATTTAATAAGTGATAGATCCGTTGTGGAATGATTAATACATTGTACTTAGTCAAAAGAAATTGCCCTTTCATATAGAAAAATATGATACAATTCAAATCTATTTTCTTACATTTCAATTGGAAATTAAAATACTCCTGCTATATCTGCTTCCACAGCTAAAAAAAATATTTTTCAAGTGTCAACACACTGACCATTTTCACTTACACTTTCTATAGGTTCAGACTTAACTACACAATCATCAGTTTGTTCTTCCTTAACATCTAACTTAATTATCTTAGACTTATCATCACTAACAGCTGAACTAATTTCAGTGCTGTTACGTTTATTCTTTACTAGAATTCGGTTTTTCCTCACTCCTTTACATTTAGCTTTGTATATCTTCTCTAGTTTTAAAACATCGCGTCTATCAATAGACCAGTCTATGATAGTGGAAGCCACTCTCTTTATTGGGTTGTCGTCTTCAGAATATGTTGGTATGTCCAAGTTGAGAATGTTCATCACTTTTTCTAGTACTTCGTCTACGTAATAGTTTATTATTAAGTCAGCTTTGTTGTCCTAAAAAGGAAAATGTATTTTTACTCTGTTGGTTGTCTAAAAATCCAGTTACACAACTCACAAGAGAAGACTGCTAAATATGAAATGACTGCTGAATATGCTATGCTATAGCAAAAGTCGTAATATTTAAGACTAGCTGTTTCCCGCAATTTCACCCGTGTCCAGTGGAAACTATTTCTCACATGGGGATGAAATAGATAAAATATTCTTTGTCACTCAGGGAAAGTGTAACTTTCTGACAGTGAAAGAATTTTTCAAAGGCTCCGAAAGTATTTTGTACAAATAAACAAAATACTGTTCCCTCTTTTTAATATTAGTATAGATACTTACATGTTTGGTGGGTTGTAAGTTGCAAATGACTAGTTTTCCGCCATACTTGACAGTCTCCAAGGGTAAATTACCACTCGGCACGATTTGTAGAGTTGTTCCTAGGCATATACTTAAATCTGCAATACTGAAACAGAAATAGTAGATACCATTGTATTTTTTAACTACTTCCCACACATTGATTAAAAGTAGTCTATGTGATATAGACCATGCATAGGAAGAACATACATATAGACTATATGTTATTCTGATAATGAATAACTAACATTACTGCCAAGTGAAAGTAAAATAATTCAGAAACCATAAATTGAACATAGAAGATTTTACAAGAATAACTAAACAGAGCATTCAATAATGCTAGGAATATTTTGAAAATAGCTTACCTTGAGTGCCACTCTGCCATAGTGAGATCATTTTCAGGCAGGCTATGCTCCCAGTCCAGCACTCCATCATACAGCCGGCCCCTGCACGGTCTGCCACCGACATGCTCTGCAGCACAGGGCACTCCACTGCACTTCTTGCCTACCGTCTCCACTGGGCAACTTCGTACAAATTGCCTGAAAGTTTATGATCATTGTAGTGCATGTTATAAATTACCAATTATTATGTACTTATTTTAAAGGAGTATCCGTGAAGTTTTTTGCTGATTCTTCTCCAAGAGACCAACTTACAGGAACCATGCATGGAGTTGGTTTATTTTACTTTCTTTTTAAAGAAAACATGTGACTACTGAATTTACAAAATAGAAACACAGCTTCTCTGAATGTTGTGTAGCAAATAATTTTACAGGACTTTCAATTTATCTTTCAGTTGCCTAGATCAGAAGATGATTTAGAGCTAATTTTGTTACATTATCTGTTTAATGAAAGAGTTTTGGTGGACCTCTCATAAAAAGTGTACAGGACTTTAGTAACATAGAACATGCAGTATGTATGCAATCATTATCATTATGTATAAATAAAATATGTAGTTTGAAGGCCCTCACCTTTTACACAAATTGCATTCATCAATAAACATATTGCCATGTAATTCAGCCAAATATTTCCTGGGCAAGCCAGACTTGAGGTGTAACCCATCAATGTTCTGACTGACTATGTAGTGCACTTTGTTACATTCCACCAGCTTCTTCAGCATCATATGAGCCTTGGTGGGGTTGGCATCATTGAACGAGATGTTCACTGACGGCCTCTTGCCTTCTCGTTCTAATGTCCAGACCCCGTTTGGTCCTCTGGAACAAATACCATTACTTTTTTGGTTGGAATAGTTCAGTGTGATATTTGCCAATGGTAAAGTTTTTCTTAATTAAACTAAGAGTGAAATAAAATGGGGACCTTGTTTACCTGAAGTCTGGAATGCCAGCAGAAGTGCTAATGCCTGCCCCAGTGTGTACTACAACATGTTTTGCTTGCTCTATGAACTGAGCCAACAACTCGCACTTTTTGTTGAATTTCTCCAGGGAATCGAATTTCTAAAACAATTTAAAGCAACGATGTCGAATGAGGTGTGATTTAGAATATTATAAGTAAAAAGACATCAGAATTTCGGTTTAGTAAGTATACCTCTGGTACTCCTAAGATTCCTTTATTTTCATAAGGCGACAAACCTTCTGCGTAATTGCAAGACATCGTCAGAAAGATACCCTGTATTCTTGACTGAACAAATAATTTTAAACTTGAAATTGTATCATTTCACATGCACAAGATTCGCAAAAAATATCGCAAACAAAAATTCAACAAAACTTTTGACAGTTGGATGGCTTGCATTTATTCGTTCGGAAACGGGTCTAGTGCTCTTCTGAGCCATTATTGGATCAATATTTTGAGTGTTTTGTGTAAAATTATTATTATTATTTCTTTCAAAGGATTCTAAAAGAAGTAACACGTGTATACTTGTATAAATACCACTATCAGCAAAGATTTGATTCAGAAAGCATAGAAATACGACAAAATAAATCAGAGAAAATTGCCAAACTTACCAAGTTTCTGTACTGTTATAATCTGTGGTCGTCGAGTTCGTCGACGTCAGTCGCTGTTCGCTGACTTGTTTGTTGGCGTTTTCTTTCAGTTTATTTTAGTTGCGTTACTGAAATATTACAGTGTTTGAAATTATCTACGTGCCCCTCAAGTTACAGAAATGAATCGCAGAAGGGCCCATGATGATGAAGATGGCTATGGTAAACTAGAAAATATTTTACTCGGTATTTTGTAGGTTAGAAATTATATTGGTTTGATGACCCTTGGTTAACTTTTGTTTTAGAGCGTCTCAATCGCAAAAGACGTCGCGTATCTGAAAACCAGGAGATTGAGGATAGGTTGGAGTCTCTGATCCTGAGGGTTGGAGAGAAGAGTAGCTCCAGTTTAGAGAGTAACTTGGAAGGTTTAGCGAGCGTATTGGAAGCTGATTTGAGTACCTTCCGAGTGAAGATCTTACGTATTCTTACTGACTGTGCAATTCGTATGCCGGAGAAATGCACCATATACGCTACATTAGTGGGCTTACTCAATGCTAAGAACTACAACTTTGGTGGTGAATTTGTTGACTACATCGTGAAGACTTTCAAAGAGAATTTGAAAACCGGCAAGTGGAATGCTGCCAGGTATTGTTTGAGGTTCATAGCTGACCTGGTGAACTGCCATGTGTTGGCTGCTTCATCTCTATTGACATTGCTGGAGACTTTGGTGGACTGTGCTAATGAAGATGGAGTTCCTCAAGTGAGGAGGGATTGGTTTGTGTTTGCTGTGTTATCAGCTCTGCCATGGGTTGGCAGAGAGTTATATGAGAAGAAAGAATCTCAGTTGGACCACTTATTAACCACTATTGACATATTCTTAAACAAGCGCAGTAAGAAGCACTGGGCAGCTCTAAAAGTATGGTCTTCTGACACTCCTCATCTCCAGGAGGAGTATCTAGATTGTCTATGGGCTCAAATTAAAAAGTTGAAGCAAGACAACTGGTCAGAGAAGCATATTCCAAGACCTTACCTTGCCTTTGATTCAATCTTGTGTGAAGCCTTACAACACACTCTTCCTCCAATACAGGTAAGATTACTGAAAAAGTAGCTATCATGAATATTTAAATAGTTTTCATACACTGGCAATAAAATAAAACTTTTAAACATAAAGTACATTGCTGAACAAAATTGTAGACCCAAAAAAATGTTTTCTCTATTGAAAAGTATCCATGTTACCAGTTTACTAATTAAAGAATTAATGTTTCTTCCAGCCACCACCACACAATGACTCTGACACATACCCCATGCCCAGAGTCATATTCCGCATGTTTGATTACACGGATTGTCCTGACGGCCCAGTGCTCCCAGGAGCTCATTCCATCGAAAGGTTCCTCATTGAAGAACATCTCCACAACATCTTGGAAGCCTACCATTTGGAGCGCAAAGAGTGTGCGGCACAACTCCTCTGCTTTCCTTACAAAGCGAAGATTCCTTTGGAATACTGTATTGTAGAAATTATATTTGCTGAATTGTTTAATTTGCCACGGCCGAGGTATTTGGAGATTTGTTATGGATCTATTCTGATTGAGCTGTGTAAACTTCAGCCTTCAACCATGCCGCAGGTCTTGGCTCAAGCAACAGAAATATTGTTTATGAGAATTGACACAATGAATGTGGCCTGTTTTGACAGGTTAGTTTATAAAAGCCATTATTTTATCTATGGAAATCAAAAAATATATTATTTAAAAACTTCATCGTTGAGATCCCTGATAAAAGGAAACATACAACAATAGCTTTTAATGATTTTGTTTGAGTGACTACTGACTACATATTTTAATTTCACAGATTTGTGAATTGGTTCTCATACCATCTTAGCAACTTCCAATACCGTTGGTCCTGGGAGGAGTGGGAAGCATGCACACAATTGGATATTGATCATCCAAAACCCAGGTTTATTAGGGAGGTGCTTGGAAAATGTCTCAGGTACAAATTAAATAATCACAAAATATTTAATGTAACTTAAAGTAACTTGGATATAAATTAATATTTCCCTATCTCCATAGGTTGTCATACCAGCAAAGGATAAAGGAAATGGTACCAGAATCTTTTGCAGCATTTGTGCCTTTGAAACCAGAACCTATTTACAAGTATTCTATGGAAGGAGCAGGTGAGAATAAACTGTGAAATAAATCATTTATAATAATTTATTATACAAAAATATTATTATCTTAATTTAAACTTAATTGAACTTAAGTATTTACATTCCGGTAACACAGAAAATAGGAATCGTGCAAGATGCTAGTACTTTGAAGTTCTTGGAGCATACAATGCAATTACATGAGCCTAAAGGAACATTGTAAACTTTTGTTTTTGAAAACATTGACTTTTTTCAAGTTATAATTTAATGTACTGAAAGATTTTCATAAACAAAACTTTCCAATTAGGTTTGGCGATAAATGCTTTCTAACTTTTGTAACTTGTATCCACAGTTAGGTTTTTTCACACACCCAGATTTGCACTGGATCAGCACCGTCTCATCTTTAGACCTCTAGACCTGTAACACCTCTACATGACATATTTAAGTGTAATCACCCTAAGCCAATATAACTAAGTACAAGGCGGCGGCTGATCGCATGCTGACAATACATCTGCGATAACAATTAATAAACAGCTTTCATTGGTCACTGCCAGTGCTCAGAGATCAATGACAGACACAGCATTTAAAGCTACAACACTGAGTATGAGTATTTAGTTTAGGAAAATATTCAGTCTATTCTATAGCCATTAATTCTAACAAACTTAACGGCCGATCTTGACTTTCTTGGGCTTCATCATAGTAATCGTCACTATTGTTTTTACTATCAAAATTTTCGTCATCATTATTGAATGGAGAATCTTCTTCATCTTCATTATCATATTCCTCTTCGGAATTATCATATTTTGTGTGATTGTCATGCCTCTTTTCGAGGGAATGCAGGAATTCTTTGATGTCGTCGTCTATGTGTGCGTAACGTTGGTGTTTTTGGCTCGGACTTTGACTTGGTTCTGGTTCAGAAGTAGACGGCGCAGGTTTTTCTGTCGCATCATCCATTGTGAAACCTCCAAACAGGTCAGCCAACACGTCCATTGTCGCAGATGTTGGGCTTGCAGTTGTAGTAGTTGACGTGGATTTTGACGATTTATGAGCTGCTTCCGTCGTAGTTAGGTTATTATGTTTCTTCTTTTTACATTTTGTTTTAATCTTTGAAACTGAATGGGTTGAGGCGACTACTGTCAACTCTGTAGTTGTTGATTCATTTTCTGAACCAGCAGTCTGTAACGATGATCCGTTTTCGTGGATCATGGATGCAGTTGGGAAAATGTATTCATTGTCATCTTTGGATTCCTGAGCATAAATAGTGAAGTCTCTTTGTGCTGTCTCATTTTCCTCCCCTGTTTCTTCAAGAGGCCACTCGGAGGATTCTTCTATCATTTCTTCGTCTTCGTAAGTTGCTATAGCAGTAGTAGTCAGTGGCTTTTTATGCGACTGCCAAGAAGGGTTGTTTACGAAAATATCTTCTTCTGCTTCTTGTATTTGTTCTGTTGTGCTGTTACTAAAGTTTTCCTGACTGGAATTAAAAGCGTGGTCTCTATGATCCTCCTTATTTCTTTCAACTTCCGGACTCCTGGGTGTACTCGCAGGAATATATCCTTGGAATTTAGAAGCTTTTCTTCTTAAAAACTTGGTAGATAATACAGTGTTCGTTCGGTTCTTGTCGAGTGTGCTTGTTGACCATTTGTCGTGATTAACCGACGTGCCTTTTTGCATCAGTGTGGATTGTCTGAAACGGTTTTTACTCTTCGGTTGCGTGGTAACAACCGGCTGTTCGGTGTCCACGGTGGTGCTCGATGTACTGGTAGTGCTAGAAGTACTGGGAGTACTGCTTGTTGTTAGGTTCACGGTCGTCGTGGGACGCGCGGTAGTACTTGTGGTTGTATTATTTGCAGGTGCCTTGTGTGTTTTTTTTTCCCATATGGAGCTAGATCCGATGGTTGCTGCAGAACTTGCTTGAGGCGTCAAGTCATTTGCTGGAGGCGTCAAGGTTGGTTTCTTTGAATGGTATTTTCGTGTTGGCTTGACTGTAGTTGTAGTTGTGGTTGTAGTAGTGACTCGTTTATGCTTTTTGATTTTTTCTTGTTTGTTGAACTTTGGCGGCGGACGTGTTCGCTTCTTAGGTTTAGCTGTAGTTGTCGTCGTCGTTGTGCTGGTGCTAGTGGTACTCGTTGATGGAGTCTCGTCGTAGCTTTCTTCCATATCATCTGTAATGCCTTCAGTAGTTGATGTTGTTAAAGGTGTTGTCGAAGTGATTGCTTCACTAATTTCCGTAGAATTCCTGTCCTTGTGTGATGCCATCGGAGTAGTTTTAGTAAAAGCTCCTAAGAGGTTAGCCCATTCCATGTTGTCTTCATTTGAAAAAGTTTGAGCTGTTATGATATCAGGTGTTACTGTGGTTTGCCGATTGTATTTAATATTTTCGTTCTTTTTTGTTGGTTTCTTACCTGGTATGGGCTTATGAGTATTCTTTTTTCCAGAAAGAGTAGAAGAGTATTCGTAACTACCTACGGTTGTAGTGTCTGTATAGTTCATTGAAATTGGTCTAAATGCAGTGTCGGCTGCCGGATCTTTTTCAGAGAATTGGGTATCAAGTACTTGTGGGCTCGGACGAAAATCTGGAAGAATAGTCTTATGTGGCTTGTTTCCATGATTAAACTTTAGCGGTGGCATTGGTTTGAAAGGTTTTTTGTCCATAGTAACGAAAACCCCCGGTGGTGCGTTATATACTGGTGGTCTGATGTGGTCAGTTAAGTAACTAATCTTCATTGGCGATTGTTTCTGCTGATTATGCAATTTGTAATTCGTTACAACCTCGGGCTCATTTGTTGTATATTCTGTTGCATTCGGTTTAGTCTTGACAGAAACTTCGATGGTTGATTCCTTGAGAAGTGGATAATTTGTAATTGGTGTCGGCAAAACAGCCGGTCTTGTGGTCTTTCCTGCGTTGGATGGCACAAAGCGATTGTCTGC
The DNA here is from genome assembly GCA_002382865.2 of Heliothis virescens. NCBI lineage: Eukaryota > Metazoa > Arthropoda > Insecta > Lepidoptera > Noctuidae > Heliothis > Heliothis virescens. Next base: position 9,911,578 of record NWSH02000537.1, read on the forward strand.
GTACTGTTGTACGTACGAAACGTGCGCTAGAGGATCTACGTTATAGTATGGATGCTGCACGTACGACACTGGCGGAGGGGGGATGGGAGCGTGATTGTATCTATATGGCTGATGCTTCGCTATCGGATAAGGAACCAACTTCTTCTGAGAGTACGGTTCCCTGTCATCAACATATCCTACTTTAGCATGTTGAGGAAACGCTTGAGGTATGTAAGTTTTATATTTATTTTTGTACGGTTCAATAGGCTCCTCGTAGGAGTCTTCGTCCGTAAAGAATGAAGTGAATAACCGATCTAAGCCTCGTGAATGATGCGGACGTCTTTGGTAACTTGACAAACGATTTACATTTTTATGGAACCAAATAGCACGTTGTGGCCTCTCGCCGTGGTGGTTCCCGCTGTAGTGACGTACTTCTGGAGGTGCGGTGGGTGTATTCTCTTTGATAGTGAATGTTCTAACAGGATTTTCGTATGGCTTTTTCACTTTTCTAGGGGTTTGAGAAGTCACTGAAAATGTCAACTCGTAGTGGTATTTCCCAGGCGATGATTCTCCTTGTTTCATTCGTTTTACTGACCAGTAGGCTTTGACACCTTTAGTGCAATTACTGGTACTACAGTTATTCTGCGTAGCATCTTCTTCTACGAATCTGTATCCATCCTTTTCTTCAAGCAATCTACCTCTTGCTAATATTGTAATGTCGGCGGGTGGAATAGGCTCTTCTTTCAATCTATCAAATTTAGCTGTTTTAATTTTATCCCATAGATCGTGATCATCGACTTCTTTTGTCATCTGCATGTCTGGTCTGCTGTTAGGCGATATGTAGTCTCCTTTTGCAATTAATTGGTCTATCTTATCTCTGACGAGCGTTAAGTACACACTATGCCTCAGGGCGTCCTCCCAGTAATGCGCGGGTATAGCTGCCACCGTCGGGGGTGCCTCAGTCTTGATGATCTCCTGTAAGGTCCCGGCCGAGTCGTGTTTGTCGCGCGGCCAGTCGATGAGCGGGATCGGCGTAGGTTTGAATTCCTCATCATTTTCGGCGCAACTTCCGTCCTTCTGCACCTGTAACGCGAACATTGATATTTTAATAAACATGAAGTGACAAAGCCAACGAACGTTAATTGAGTGCCCGATGACCATTATAACATTACATTTGTATGACAGAAAAAAACGTGAATATTTCAGTATGCGTTTGAAAGTAAAATGGCGGTGGGCGGGAAAGTGCGCCGGAGACGTTAGCGTGTTACATATCGGTTGCGTGCCGGACGATCCAACCCCTCCGCGATGAGTTTCCAATTGAATAATTTCTGCACAATCCATCCAACTTATTTGGCTCGAATCATACTACTTATTTGGATCTTTCTCCTTTATATGTTTGTGATTTTCTCGAATGTTTACGTATGTTCTGTATTGTGCGGCGGAATGTTTATATTAGGCAGTCGAACTATTATCACAAATTACTTCTGAATAATGAAGTGAATCTGTATTTCGTGACAATTACGAAGTATTGTTTACTTCCTCATATTATAAACACGTCCGAAATAGTGTCTCTACTAGATGTAATTAATTTGGTAACAATCTACACAATAGAACAATCAGGACTTACTTAACTACCGTAATACATCAATAGTGAGCATTTGAGTGAAACAATCGCTTATCATACTCGATCATAGTGTGCGTATGAAGATTTCATAACGTTGCAAGATCTTAATCTGGCGTTTAGCAATTTCTTTGTATCTTCTAACAATAAATGAGCGGACGTATTGTAAATGGCTGCTGCGGTTGATCTAGACCTGAATACGCAGTCAGCGTGGCGATTATGTTGATATAGAATGTAAATAAATAGTTTAGGTGGATTTGCATTAAGAAAATGTTCTTTTAAAATATTGCAGTATTTTTTTAAATTATTTTAAACGGTTTCTCTCTGTTCGAGAGTATAGGTTCCAGATTTCAGAGAACTATTGCAGCACCCGGATAAAAAATAACCTATCTTCTTTGTCAGGCTCTAGACTAGCTGTGTCATCACCCTTTTTACTGGCCCATTGCTGGACACAACCTTCCTCTCACATAGAGGACGATTGAGCGTTAATCTATGAACCGACTTTAATTTGAATTTATTTAGTAATGACACCATAGTCATTCAATCATATTTATGATAATTATGAAGTATACAACAATACAAAAACATCATTGTCGCGTAGAAGCTTGGTTTAATTCACATGACTGAACATTGAGACGATTTGACTACTGATAGTGTGGGACTACGGCCGGCCTCTAGTTTATCGTCAAATTCAAAGTCTTAGATACAGGCTTTGTTAATTTGACATGTTATTATTTTTAAACTAATTCATAAGTTGCGTTTATTCAGTTTAAAGGTTACACAGAGGCGTAGCCAGATAGTATTGTCCTTCTCATCTGAGCGTTTTCTCGTCTGTGGCTAAGTTCCTCACGAAGGAGGTGATATAATATCTGGTATTGTTTCCATAATTTACGTATCAATACATATAAGTTGATCAAATCAAAACTTTTATTAGATAACTCAACTTTCATATTTATTTTCAAACTTGGATATTTAATTTATGAAAATGCCTGAGATAAGCTTTCGTAAACTACTATTTTCTTCTATAATGTTTCAAACTTGTTAAAAATGCAAACATTCGAATTGAGAATCTCCTCCTTTTTGGGAAGACGGTTAAAAAGGTCCAAAACCGATCTCTTATATAGGCTTTCTTTCCAGTTCGAACACTACGTGGATTTATTTGCACCTCGAATAATTAGCTTATTCTACTTGTATCTTAACAACCAGCTTCTGCAAAAACAAAGCTATCCAAAAATTTCCCATTAAAATTCCCAAGGCGCTATTAAATGAATGTTGCTATTTTAATTTAACGTTACGAGTTCAACAAATATGGTTTTTCACGCAGAAATCGCGAAACGACAGCAGTCTGATCGCTCCACTTGCCTGGGAAGATCTCATCTGCACAATGGCATCGGTTTAAGGTCACGTCTCTGTTGTATAAAGCGTTTAATAATATTGTTGTAATATTTGTGGGTTATGTATGTGGGGCTGTTTACTATCACTGACTCATGATATGTTGACACAGGAAGAGAGCTATTGTTCGAGTTTTCGGGTTTGTTGATCGATATCTCGAAAGCTGAAAGTTGCAATATGCCTGAGGAAAGTTCTATTGGTGTAAATTGTTGCAGTCATTTCTCAATGTCCTTTTGCAGTCAAAATAGCAGTTTTGATAAAGAGCAAATACAACATTTAAAGCTTATTCGGATCTCTGTAATGTTTATTTATTTATTTATGTTAAGTGAAAACAATAGCAACCTAAAAATAGATGACAAGATTCTTAAAGCAAATACGTTTAGCCACAATAACACGAAACCGCTGATTAGTATGTATTAATAAGAAATGCTGCAATTATGAGCAGAGAAAATCAGTCGCATATCATACAACGTTTTGGTCAATTAATTCCTAGGATCGCCGGACGATTTCGTTTGAGTCTGTTAAGATTGTCAAATCTTTTATGTTGTGCTACAAAATATAGAAAACCGTTATTACATTTAATGATCACGTTAGCGTTATAATTGAAGGGCGATGTAGCAAAACTCCATGGAAAATGTCCTGGTTGCTATTTAACCAAATAATCTGAAGAGGTTGGATTGCTCTTGAAGCACTAAAGCTTATTCCAGAAATTCTTTCCCAAATAAAAAGCTGCCTTATCCCGTTTTTTTAAGACGATATTTGGGAAACACCAAATTATTCCTATAAAGAATAATTTTAATAATAATACTCACAAAAAGCACCAAGAAGACGCATATTAAAGCGGATCTCATGTTTCACTAAGTCACGGCACTGCACGTTATGTCCCACTGTTTGCGTACAAAGGTGCGGCGCGGGCGCACGGGCGGCGCTTACTGGCGTTCTACGTACGAACGAATGAATCGCGACACCCACCCTTACCACGTATTGTGTTTATACTTTTCATTTATTAGGTTTTGTGGAGTGAGTACGGGATGATACTGCGATTATTTTGTTGCATGGTTTTTATACTCGTCGTCAACTTCCAAATTGAGAAAATCCTCCTTTATGGGAATTAGATATTGAGATTCGATTCTTGAACCTGGAGGTCTACTCCGAACGTGTTAACGACGAACTATCGGCCGAAAGTTCGCATGTTTCTTACTACAAAATCATTTTCCATATCGTTTAGTCGGTTCGGTTGAACATCATTTTGACAGTTTTTATATCGTAAACCCTCATTAATCTGAGAGCCAAACCGAACTATTTTCGTAGTAAAACAACAATGCAAAGTACGGTCGGTCCCGAACAATCGGTAGTGTCATTTCAGAGGAGACGCCCTGAACTGAATGTAATGCACTTGAACAGTTTTTATTTGGCTTGACTAGAGGTTAAAACTGTCATCCCCTAATCAAATCATATGGTGGGTCATATTCAAAACTGGTTTCAGCCAGCGGCTCCATCCGCGTCCTGTGGTAACTGCTGGATTAATGGGCTCTAAAACTGTTTTTCTTTTTTTTTTTCAAATTGTTTCCTCTATTAATGGGCTGTCTAAAACCGTTTTTTTTTTCAAATTGGTTCCTCTAATAATGGGCTGTCTAAAACTGAATTAGTTTTTCAAATTGGTCCAGAAATTGGAGTGTTTAATAAACAAACTCTTTTGCTTTATAATATTAATGATTGGTTTGATGATTCATTGCGCTAAAGAGAGTCATTTAGAGTTTGTTGATTCGTGAGATGTGCAGCGGCTGTTGTGTTAATTTTCCCACAAGTCTTATGTGTTGTTTATATTAATTTCACGTTGAGTAAAAATTCATCGTTCTCATTGATGTATCTAAGTTTTTTTGGCTTCAGTTATGAAGCGGATTGATTTTCATTCAATTATATTTTTGTTATTTTTTGTTAATACGAAACTGTATATTCTTTTGGGTAATTGTAGGTACCTATATCTTTCTTTTTAGAGTTCAGGTTTTCTTTAATACGATTTTATTACTTCTTTGTAACATGTTGACTTTGTAAAATTATGCTGTATGAGAAACAGCTTCAGAGTTTGATCGTCTATTGTTTGACATATCAAATTCTATTTGGACAATGAAATGAAAAGAGAATCCATGGAGTTTCTTGCCGCTTCTCCATGGGACCCACTCCTTGGAACCGGGCTACTAACTTGACGTTTCGAAAGAGCTTTTATAAGCCGACCTGAAATAAGTTTGAGAGTTTGAGGATACATTATTGATTGTTGTTATATGCCACAATAAATTGGGTATGATTTGGTATTGCTAGAAATAGAGTGAATTGGACCTACGCCAAGCGCTGAAGCCACGAGCTCTGGGAAAAGGCTAGGCAAATGGCAGAAATTCCTTTTTTTTATTAGAAAAGACATGCCATGTTGAATTTTATATAAAACGCGATGATGGAGTGGTGAAAATTGTGATGACTCCTAACGAGTAGGTTTTGAGAACGAATAAAATTAAACTGATATTAATAATAAATTTCATTAATAAATTAATTATAAATATGTTTCCTTTTTATTATTTACATTTCAATTTCAAAATGTACATTACATTTTATTTATAAATTATTTACACGTTATATGACGTGTTAGTTACACGATCACTATTGATTACTGACCGGCAGTAATTATGTAAATAAATGAAAGTAAAGTATTGACAAAAAATACGCGCGTTCTATGATGATTCGTAGTTTTACGTTTATATTTCACGGTCAAGGCTTATTGTATAAAGGAGGTTCTCTTACGGCCCGTCCCAATAATCTATCTATCTGATGATTTGCTCACTAGAGATTGAATGTTGAAATTAGCTACATTCAAGTAATGTGAAATTCCTATCTCTAGTGACCAAATCGACAGATGGATAGGTTATTGAACTATTTATATGGCATAGCATAGACAGTGTAGTTTGATATTGATATACTAGGGCCACATTTCATCGACAGCAACGCCCGTTTTTTTTTAGAAAAACTTTTTACTTTGAAAATGTTACGTGAAACTTCATAGTGAACAGTTGTTGTAAGAAAACTGACGTTTAAGTTGACATCGGACTTAAAACCATAGATGCAGAGATTGTTCAGGAGCATAAATTAATGGTTTAGTGTAGATAAGAAAGCATTTATTAAAATTATCTGAGGTGTTGTCTTCTGCTTGCTTCTTTAGGGCTCATGCTATACTATAGTATTTTTTTGTACAATGATATATTATATGCATTGCCTCCGTGTGAAAGAAAAGTCAGAAATCTGATGATATGATCATGCTTTGATATTTAATAAAATGAAACCTTTATTATCCTTTCATTATCACAAGAACTAAAAGATTATTCATCCTGTTCCTGCCCTTATCCCAATTTATTTGGGGTCAGTCCATACTCTTCTACCTGCCGTCATTTCACAAGTAACATTCTTCCTAGCCATATCGAAACTAAAAGATTATTATAAATAACTAGTTGACCGGGTAAACTTCGTATTACTTAACTTTTTTTTATTTTATTATCCTATGTTTTCTCATCGTTTAAACCTTCCCTTAATCTCTACAAACATTTTAAAACCAAAATAAGCCCGATCGGTCCAGCCATTCTTTAGTTTTAGAAAGACTAACGAACAGCAATTGATTTTTATATATATAGATAAATAAACGTTTTTAGTGGCCAGCAGTCTGATATACTAGCTAGGGCATTGAAGTTACCAAAGGAAGTTCATTTTAGATCTTTGTACAACGCGTAGATATTGTCGGTAAACGAGGAAACCACTGCAAGACTAACATAACGTCCGCGACTTAACGAGTTTTTAAATATCTACGCCATTTTTATAATAATAAAAATCTCGATTTTATCTAAATTGTGTTGTAGTGGACGGTAAGGAAAACGTATTGAGAAAACTTTGGATATAGGTGTAAAAGTTTGATATCCGCTGGATTCACTTTGGACAAGCACGCCCGCTTCTCGGCGTGAGAGAAGAAAATCTTGTTTGTTAAACGTCGTCGACGTAAAATAAAGCATTTCTGTCTGCTAAATAATGATCAGCAGATTTTTCTATAAATGTTAATATTCTAAAATCATCTCGGTACGCTTTTCCAACATATCTATTATCATGACAATTGTTTTTACAAACGATGTCCGTTGAAAAACTCCGCGTATCCACGCGAGGGGTAGTCGAGTGAAATTCCTTATTCGCGTGCGCCACTTTCCATCTCGTGGATAGTTCGCAACTTTTTTTATTCGCACACGGAACGCTAGTCTGCACTCAGCCTTATAAAACGTTCCTCTAATTTCAAAGCACCCTTGAAATTTTGACTCTACAGTAACACAGATAAGGTTGAAACTCAATTGGTATCTCATTGGAAATAGGTGCATTTATTAGATTATCATTCATTCTTATTATTGGTTTGCGTTGAATACCCACACATGACATGTTATGCTTGAACGGATAGGGAATCCGACTGCTTTCCTTGTTGACTGTGTAATTTATGTTGATTGTACCAAATGTTATTAATATTTTCTTGAATTCGTGATTGTGATTTATGTGGAGAGTCTTTAGTTTTTTTTTATTATAGGCTTTTATGTTTAGTGGTGTAATGAATGCATGCTTCGAAATCAGCGGTATTAGGTGATGGTAATACTGAAAGATTAACGCGGTCTTTGAGTATCTTGTAGCGACTAACGTTAATTTCTTGCATCGGTTTTAAGAAGAATTTATTTATAGAAGAACTGTTAGAAAGCATTTATCCGGATGATGATAATATCTAGGACCAGATACTATGGTTCCTTTTACCTTTCCTCCTAATGACAGTTATTCAGGTCACGCCGAAAAGAGTTCCGTCTTCTCAAAGCAGATTACATTAATTTAAATTTTATATTAGCCGCATTTCTAAATATCAATAAAAAAATATATAAAATCATTATTTCAATAACAAAAATCGCTGCGCCCACGCACTACCACCTCATCCTCGAGTTCTCATGATCTTTTAGCGCGCGATAACACCTGCGTTTGCGCAACATACCCCGGTATTGTTCGTGGGCTATCGCGCGCCGAATCTACGTTAATTATCGTCATATTGCTCTACGCGCCCCATTATATCGTTCGAACTAGTGAGGAATTGCATGGTGTTCTTGGGAAATTTTTGGTAGGTCTTGGGTTATTAAATTAATGGAATATTTTAGTGCTAGTTTTTCTCATGGTATAGGAGCTGGTTAAAATAGTGCCTATGCTTGATTAGGTCGGTATATATTTACTGTCGATGTTCTCTATTTTACCGGGTAATAAAGTTGAGATTTTGTGTGGTTTATTTGTCTGATACTATTTTTTCATAATTTTAATGTGTCCATGTAACACGTAAAGAAGCAGTATTCATAAATAATGCAATAAAATAATAATATGGCTTCCATACAATATTGTTACATATCAAATTTGATCCAATTGACAGCCCAAACCACTGAAGGGATCGGGCTGAAATTTGGCAAGCAGGTAGATGTTATAGCGTAGGCTTCCGCTTAAGAAAGGATTTCTCAAAATTCCCCCGGAAACGAAAAAAAACGGGATTTTAAGTTTCGCGCATACAAAGCCGCTGGCAGAACCTAGTATCGGATATTTTCGAACCGTGCACCTAACCGTAATACATTACGCCCATTTTCTCTCCACAGCATCTCTCCCAGGCACAGAAGCGGCCCACCAGCTAGTCGTCTGCGTCCGCAACAAATGTACCCCAGAGGAAGCTCTGAACGTACTCCGGGAGTTGCCCAACCCCCTCCGTGAGGGCGAACAGCCGGCTGCTGCTCAGGCCGCGCCTTACAACCCTCTGAAGATCGACGTGTTCGTGCAAACGCTCTTGAATTTAGGCAGCAAGAGCATATCGCATAGTTTCGCTGCTATTTCGAAGTTCCATTATGTTTTTAAGGTGAGTGTTTGTGTTAAGAACGTGGATTTATGTTTTTTTTTTAAATTCTCTGAGAAAATGAAACTAGTGTGTCCTCTTAATCTTTGTATCCCATTCTGAAATTCGTTTCGCTAATTTATTTTCTCTGACAGTCATTCATCTTATCATCATTATAAAGTAATTTATGAGTCTTTTCGGGCATACAAAATAAAACATCATATTTACCTAGGAAAATTTGGCTAACGTCACACCTTCAGAAACATAAAACTCTTTCTCCAAATGCTTCTTCACTCCTAAAACATCCATAACTCGGTAACCCTTTACTTCTCAGATCTTAGCGGAATCGGAAGAAGCTCAGATCTGCATTCTCCGTAACGTATGGGAACTGTGGCAGCGTCACACTCAAATGGTGTGCGTTCTAGTCGACAAGATGCTCAAGACACAGATAGTGGAGTGCAACGCGGTGGCCACGTGGCTGTTCTCCAAGGAAATGGCGCCGTACTTCACGCATAATTACCTCTGGGAGATATTACATTTGACCATTGATAAGATGAACAAGCATGTTTCCAAATTGAGTGAGTACATTTTCACTTCTTTATCAAAATACTGGAATAATTATTTAATTAACAGCCTCTATGATCGAACATTTTAAGGAAGTTGTCATTGTTTTGATTCTCGATCCTATAGCAGAAGATAAGAAGAAATGGTATTGATTTGGCGAAAAGTCAGCTTATGATCAATCTTGCCTGGGCGGAAATCTTGGGATTCTCGGGTAGAACCATTTTTTTTCCCTTCAAAGAATGATGCAACAGCATAACTGCTTTTGCTGCAATTTTAATACCATGATTGTAATATTTTCAGGCGGTGAGCTGCAAGAGGCAAGGGAAGCCTTAGCTCGAGCAGACTCCAGCAGTTCAGATTCCGAAGACGAGAACAGCAGCAAAAAGAAGAAGGACCAAGACAAACCCACTGAAGAGGTAAATACTCTTTGTTTATAGAAAAAAGAGCCGAATAAATTCCGAAATTACAAAACGTCATCATCATCCTGACCTTATCCTAATTTTATTTGAGGTCTTGCAGCGTGTTGATACGTGTCGTTTGGAAGTAGGGATTGCAATCCGGTCCGGCGGATCCGGTAATCCGGCGGATCCGGTAATCCGGCGGATCCGGCGTGTTTCTAGACCTACCGGATCCGGCATCAACGCACCGGATCCGGTGCCGGATCCGGTTAAACTCTAAATCGCGAAAAATACATTGAAAAAGGTACTAGTAAGTCGAATCCTCAAGAAAAAAGTAAAAGGAAACAGATTACATATGAGAAAATACTTAAAAATTAATGACTTCGTAAGAAATAGAGGGAGAAAAAGGGACAAAATAACACTTTTCACATGGCTCTAGAAGTAGGTGTCAGCAGGTCAGTTGATTGTGTTTATTTTGCCACCGACTTCTAGAGCCATGTTAAAAGTTTTATTTGGTTCCGTTTGGTTTTTCAGTGTTTTGTGAAGTTGGTTATTTTTTTTTTGTAAAAAGATTTTAATTTTATGCTTTTCAGTTTTTGGGTCTAAAACTATAATATTTTAATACCCACTGTGGCAGTCGTAACCAATAATTAAGCCATAATCAACTCAATATCAAGTATTCAGTCGATACTAGCCTGCAATGTTCATGAGTTGCCCTAGATTTCTCAGGGTGTCCATCATCAGATCCTGACCTGACGAATATGGGACCGGTCAGACTTTGACTAAAACCCACCGTGTCCCTTCTGGAGCCCTTTGTGTGCCAAAGCAGTGGTAACTCTTTCGAACAAACAGCCCCGACAGGCTCTGGCCCTAATGGGTGTGTCTCTTCAGTATCGTCTCCTAGGAGACGGAAGAACGATGTGCCACCAGAAAACTCACCGCGCACAGACCCACGCCTACGGTGCCCGGGAGCGTCTCTCGACACCCGGCGACCGTGTTTACCACCAGGTCCACAGCGGCGGCTGGGATGAGCGGCGCGAACTCGCAGTCGCTCCGCTGCTTGCTTCTCTAGCATAACTGCTCCGCAGAAGGAGGCGACGGTATCCCATTCCCTCTCGCCCCTCACCATGGCTTGAACCACGGCTGGGCGCGAGAGTTTGCCGCCGCCAATTGCCGCCACGGGGACAGGCAGGTACCTCCCGAAGCAACCGTGCCCGGTGTGGACCCGTCATGCCGAAAGTGAGGGCCAAGTACATATA
>NWSH02000537.1:9923413-9936650 GCA_002382865.2 Heliothis virescens
CTTCGCATGCGATGGCTCGACCCGAGCATATGTTGGTATAATTTGTCAACACGCACGCCTCAATCCGAGGCATGCGTTGTGCGCCGTGCGGAGCGCATGCTCGTAATGTCTGGATCCACCTCTACATGAATGTGGATATTACAACCAGATATGAATGTCTTGGTCAGAATTAGGAAATTACTTTTTCGCATAGATATTTCAAGCAAATACGGCAAATTTTGTCTAGTCGACTACTGCTAGAGTCTGGCCAACGAAAGATGTCCACGCAAAAACGCGGCAAATTCAAAAAAAAATATGCGGTTAACACTGTTATACTCTGCTCGAACGTTGTTGATACTTCGTATTATTTAAGGAAATTTTTTACCTTACTTATAAGGTTTTAACTTATATTGAACCATTGCTAATTGTAATACATACAAACACTTTCATGGTTATTTTATTGTTAACCATCTTCTTAATATTTCTGAAGATGAAAAAAATTAAATAAACGAATTTTTAATGGGTATTAATAGTTTATCACTGAAATAATAAAAATTTAAATTAGGAATCATAGTTGAAAGCCGACTCCAAGTACTCTACACCTGATAATATTGATCGGGCATCACTGCTTTCTTCACAGCTGTCGTCTCCAACATTTATTATGAATCTTTCTAGCTCGGATTCCAAAGTTAATTCCTTTTCTTTATATTGAGCTGCTACATAGAGAATGTGATCAAAGTATTTCTTCCAATCCTCTGCCGTTATACTGACTAAGCATTCTTTGATCAAATTTTGCATTTCAGATGCTGGTATTCCTTTATGTTTGCTAGCGAATTTTCTCCTCGCTTGACGACACACGAGTCGCCCAATCTATCGCATCTAATAGCATCACTTTCTGAAAATAACCAGAAATAACTTCAAAACGTTGTAAATATTCTAAAATGATCAAGATTCTTTCACAAATGAGCCACAAATTTTTAAATAACTAACCTAAAAGTGATACTATTGAGTTCAGTCGTTGTATTTTCACCGCAGATTGGCCTTCTAGATCACTCTTAACATCATTATATCTGTTTATCATAATCTACAGAAGCTTTCTCGTCGAACTACTAATCATTTTCGGAATGATTTAAAAGAAATTCAAGCGAAATAAGATACACGGAAATAGTTTTTGTTGACAAAATTTGACAACTATAAACACATTTTGACAGTTCTTTGACATTAAAAAATCGTTGCCATATAAAACTTTTTAAAATAATTCGTGGACAGCTTTCGTTGGCCAGACTCTACACAAATTCTTTTATGTCTAAAAATGGCTTAATATTTTTTATAATCCTTATTTGCAGGCCGTAGAGCGCATGGAGGAGCGGCTAGAAGCAGCCCACATGGACCAGAAGCGGCTGTTCCTGATCGTGTTCCAGCGCTTCATCATGATCCTGTCGGAGCACCTCGTGCGCTGCGACACGGACGCGCGCGATCCCAACACGCACTGGTACACCAGCACCGTCGCCAGGCTCAGCCAGGTCTTCCTCATCGTGAGTAGTCTTCATCATCTGCCTAGCCTTTACCCAACTATGGTGGGGTCGCCTTCCAGTCTCCCCGGATGTAGCTGAGAACCAGTGTTTTACATGGAGCGACTGCCTATCCGATCTCAACCCAGTTACCCGGACAACCTGATATCCTTGGTAAGAAAGTTGTCAGACTTTCTGGCTTCTAACTATTCGTAACGACTGTCAAAGATGTTCAAATGACAACTGGGACCGACCAATTTATCGTGCGTTCTGAAGCGTAGAAGAACTCGTCAATAATGTTATCGATTTAAAGTTTTGTTTACAACAGTTTTTTTGCAATATTTTTCTCCTTTTATTAACTTAATAAACTCCTTGCAATAGTCTCATTTTATTAATTTACTCAATTAACTTTTCGCAGCACCACGAGCAAGTGCAGAAGTACAGCAGCACTCTGGAGACGCTGCTCTTCACCCAGGACCTGGACCCTCATATCTTGGACGTATTCCACCAGTTCATCGCGCTCACCGCCTAGTTATATAGAGTATACACCGAAGTTCTTAAAAGCTCACGTCAAATAACTTTGCACTTATGATGTGACTGTCAAAATGTATGAACAAAACACTACCGCGCATGCGCAAGTACAGACGACAGCTGGTCAACCTACCCGAATCTATCAAATTTTACCAATCGAATATTAACCTTCCAATATTGTGATAAGGTTGAAAATCTATTGTAGAAATTTGACAGATTGAGCTAGGTTGATGTACCAAATGGATTATGGATGTATGTACCAAATGGATGACAAAATTACTTGACTTGAGCCATGCTACAGCCTTTTTAGGTGAGTGTTGTTTGACCACAAGGGTTAGCGAAATTAAATCATAATATGTTTTGCGTGAATTTGACTGTTAGGGCAATAATTCTGCTCCATAGGCAATAAATAGACGTTATGTAGATTTGGACATCGTTTATTGAAATGAGAATTCATGTATTTGTAATATGTAGTTCGATGAAAAGAGTGCGGCTGACAAAGTTGATGTAGAAATAAAGGGTGATAGTTGCACCATTTAACTATACTGTCACTTAACTGTCAAGTCGCAAATTTGACCGATGGGCGGCAATTTCACGGCTGGTATGGTTTATGGTTTGGTTATCGTTAAATCGTGCAACCCACCCTAAACAATATGGACAGATTGCGTTTTTATTTTGACGATGAAAATATAAATATATGAAATTTATTACAAATGACTGAAAATGGTGATAAAATAAGTCTTCAATATACTTACGAAATGATGACATTAATTCTCCAATTCAACTTAACATTTCGGAGCCTGTTTCGCAACACATCTCAGGATGAGACTCAAAGGATTAGATTATATTAGATTTAGTTTTAAGTAATGCGTGATTAATATTTATGACCTCGATACAAAGTAATGGTGCGTAACAGTTATATGATAAGTGTTGCGTGGTTTTAGACTTAATTATTTTCTATTTTCCTATTTCATTCGCTTTTCAACCCCAACTCACGACATTTATTTGGCCAAGAATTGTTTGAGCTTAGCCAATTTTGTATTTTTCAATATATAAATGAATGAATTTCAATGAAAAAGCTTTAGTCTTATTTCGTGTTCTCATCTCATGGACGTTCTCAATATTCTATCTATTTTTTTATTTACTAGGGTTATTTTTGACATTATCCCAATACAATGTCAAATTTCTATCTCTAGTAAGCAAATCAACAAAAAAATAACAAATAGATGGAATATTTGAAACGGCCGCTAGCCGGTTTTGCGCTTATCCTATCTCTCATATTCTTCTGCATAAATAGAGTCTATAGCTAATGGTAAATAGTCTAGGATATTCAGACGGTATTACACCAATATGTCAATAACGTAGTATGTTGAGCTAGTTCTAGAATAAGAGCCAAATTCTAAACAATATGTATTACAGCCTAACTGCTGAATAACAAATTATCATATAGGAAAACAAAAATGTATTACAATATTCTAAAAATATCAAGTAAAGACTGCCTGCGACCTTTAAAACCGATCACTGCGCTAATCATATAAGTAATGTAACTATGTTTATTATCTTTTCATGTAAATAAAAAATAGTTAAGTTTAATATCGTTGTTTTATTTTACTGTAATCTTTGCTGATATCGTGGTATAGGAAAGTAGTATGGTGCTGCAATATGTACTCACAAATGAACGCCCCTTCTATTTTTTCTATGAGTTCAAAAATGTTTTTTTACAAATTTTATAATTGCGATTTCTTTTTTTTTTCACGTTTATTTCTTGAAAAAAATATAAATTTATCTTATTACTAAACATCGCCAACTGTGCTACAGTTTGTTGGCGAAAATAAGACGGACCTTGCTATAGAAAGAGGCAGTACCTACCTACCCTGAAGGTTTTTTATACGGGAGAAGTTACCTCGAGACACATGTTAAACTGTGTTGAACAGTAAATGAAACAAAACCTCAGTCTTATAAGATAACATTTATAATAACAAAATAATTAACATTACAAAATTCATATTTCCTTTAACATATCTATACTACACAGTTCATAGATCTATTTGCTCAAGTAGCTCAACAGTTCCTCAACATCTTGCTTGGAGCCGAGGTAGCAAGGGGCACGTTCATGTATGGCCGTAGGAACTATGTCTAGGATAGGAATTATGCCGTTGGTAGCCAGGCCGCCGGCTTCAGTTACTATAAACGACATGGGGTTGCATTCGTAGAGTAGACGTAGCTGAAAAAAGAAAAGATGTATATTTATTGTCAAGGTAACTTATATAATGTATCTAGACACCCGGGGGTGTGTCAAGCCAAGTTTAAGCAAAAGGAACTGACTAACCAACGCCGTGTATAAGTTTAGGATAACTCGATTTCGCAGTTTTTAAACGGGACACTAACCACCTTGTTATAAAACGAGGTTTTAAAAAGTCCTGCGTTTAATACTAGGTTTAGAGATTCAACTTTGTTAGAGACTGTGGTTTATTCCTGGTGCTAAAACCGGTGCTTTCTTGGGACCATGTTCTGTCATAAGGTGGAAGGTTTTTAGGTAAAAGCTGTTTGCATATTTTACAAAAATGTAATTTTTTGATTGGCCTGTGAATAACGTAAGATTAAGAATCACTTGATTTGGATTACAAAAGTGACTCGTATCCTTAAAAATGTATAAATAATAATAAAAGGTGTGCTTGTCAATAATAGCCGTGTCGTAACTGTTTACCATACATAAGCGGAATGCCCTGTGACTCCCGATAGCCCGCAGATTGGGGTCACGATTATATTGTGTCTGATGCAAAGTTATCAAGCCACTGCATTACTCACTGCTTTCGAAGCAAAGTTCAGCGATATGTCTTATTAGATCCTGTTTTCTTTTGCAGTATGCAAGTTTTCAAATATATAATTTTATTTGACAGATATCGATAGATTCGGTGTTTTTCAAACCCCTTACTAGTCGAGTTTTTTTGAACCCTAACACTATTTTATGTCCACAGGTATGGGTGGCTGTAAAATGTTAATGTCGGTTTCCCTTTGTAGACACCTGGGATTCAAAGATGGGTTGGAGAAAAGATTAATGTAACGTAATGGGTTCTTCATTGTTCAAATTGTATTAATTCTACCTATAGAGTTCTTATCTTCTAATTATTGACTAATNTATTCTAAAATGATCAAGATTCTTTCACAAATGAGCCACAAATTTTTAAATAACTAACCTAAAAGTGATACTATTGAGTTCAGTCGTTGTATTTTCACCGCAGATTGGCCTTCTAGATCACTCTTAACATCATTATATCTGTTTATCATAATCTACAGAAGCTTTCTCGTCGAACTACTAATCTTTTTCGGAATGATTTAAAAGAAATTCAAGCGAAATAAGATACACGGAAATAGTTTTTGTTGACAAAATTTGACAACTATAAACACATTTTGACAGTTCTTTGACATTAAAAAATCGTTGCCATATAAAACTTTTTAAAATAATTCGTGGACAGCTTTCGTTGGCCAGACTCTACACAAATTCTTTTATGTCTAAAAATGGCTTAATATTTTTTATAATCCTTATTTGCAGGCCGTAGAGCGCATGGAGGAGCGGCTAGAAGCAGCCCACATGGACCAGAAGCGGCTGTTCCTGATCGTGTTCCAGCGCTTCATCATGATCCTGTCGGAGCACCTCGTGCGCTGCGACACGGACGCGCGCGATCCCAACACGCACTGGTACACCAGCACCGTCGCCAGGCTCAGCCAGGTCTTCCTCATCGTGAGTAGTCTTCATCATCTGCCTAGCCTTTACCCAACTATGGTGGGGTCGCCTTCCAGTCTCCCCGGATGTAGCTGAGAACCAGTGTTTTACATGGAGCGACTGCCTATCCGATCTCAACCCAGTTACCCGGACAACCTGATATCCTTGGTAAGAAAGTTGTCAGACTTTCTGGCTTCTAACTATTCGTAACGACTGTCAAAGATGTTCAAATGACAACTGGGACCGACCAATTTATCGTGCGTTCTGAAGCGTAGAAGAACTCGTCAATAATGTTATCGATTTAAAGTTTTGTTTACAACAGTTTTTTTGCAATATTTTTCTCCTTTTATTAACTTAATAAACTCCTTGCAATAGTCTCATTTTATTAATTTACTCAATTAACTTTTCGCAGCACCACGAGCAAGTGCAGAAGTACAGCAGCACTCTGGAGACGCTGCTCTTCACCCAGGACCTGGACCCTCATATCTTGGACGTATTCCACCAGTTCATCGCGCTCACCGCCTAGTTATATAGAGTATACACCGAAGTTCTTAAAAGCTCACGTCAAATAACTTTGCACTTATGATGTGACTGTCAAAATGTATGAACAAAACACTACCGCGCATGCGCAAGTACAGACGACAGCTGGTCAACCTACCCGAATCTATCAAATTTTACCAATCGAATATTAACCTTCCAATATTGTGATAAGGTTGAAAATCTATTGTAGAAATTTGACAGATTGAGCTAGGTTGATGTACCAAATGGATTATGGATGTATGTACCAAATGGATGACAAAATTACTTGACTTGAGCCATGCTACAGCCTTTTTAGGTGAGTGTTGTTTGACCACAAGGGTTAGCGAAATTAAATCATAATATGTTTTGCGTGAATTTGACTGTTAGGGCAATAATTCTGCTCCATAGGCAATAAATAGACGTTATGTAGATTTGGACATCGTTTATTGAAATGAGAATTCATGTATTTGTAATATGTAGTTCGATGAAAAGAGTGCGGCTGACAAAGTTGATGTAGAAATAAAGGGTGATAGTTGCACCATTTAACTATACTGTCACTTAACTGTCAAGTCGCAAATTTGACCGATGGGCGGCAATTTCACGGCTGGTATGGTTTATGGTTTGGTTATCGTTAAATCGTGCAACCCACCCTAAACAATATGGACAGATTGCGTTTTTATTTTGACGATGAAAATATAAATATATGAAATTTATTACAAATGACTGAAAATGGTGATAAAATAAGTCTTCAATATACTTACGAAATGATGACATTAATTCTCCAATTCAACTTAACATTTCGGAGCCTGTTTCGCAACACATCTCAGGATGAGACTCAAAGGATTAGATTATATTAGATTTAGTTTTAAGTAATGCGTGATTAATATTTATGACCTCGATACAAAGTAATGGTGCGTAACAGTTATATGATAAGTGTTGCGTGGTTTTAGACTTAATTATTTTCTATTTTCCTATTTCATTCGCTTTTCAACCCCAACTCACGACATTTATTTGGCCAAGAATTGTTTGAGCTTAGCCAATTTTGTATTTTTCAATATATAAATGAATGAATTTCAATGAAAAAGCTTTAGTCTTATTTCGTGTTCTCATCTCATGGACGTTCTCAATATTCTATCTATTTTTTTATTTACTAGGGTTATTTTTGACATTATCCCAATACAATGTCAAATTTCTATCTCTAGTAAGCAAATCAACAAAAAAATAACAAATAGATGGAATATTTGAAACGGCCGCTAGCCGGTTTTGCGCTTATCCTATCTCTCATATTCTTCTGCATAAATAGAGTCTATAGCTAATGGTAAATAGTCTAGGATATTCAGACGGTATTACACCAATATGTCAATAACGTAGTATGTTGAGCTAGTTCTAGAATAAGAGCCAAATTCTAAACAATATGTATTACAGCCTAACTGCTGAATAACAAATTATCATATAGGAAAACAAAAATGTATTACAATATTCTAAAAATATCAAGTAAAGACTGCCTGCGACCTTTAAAACCGATCACTGCGCTAATCATATAAGTAATGTAACTATGTTTATTATCTTTTCATGTAAATAAAAAATAGTTAAGTTTAATATCGTTGTTTTATTTTACTGTAATCTTTGCTGATATCGTGGTATAGGAAAGTAGTATGGTGCTGCAATATGTACTCACAAATGAACGCCCCTTCTATTTTTTCTATGAGTTCAAAAATGTTTTTTTACAAATTTTATAATTGCGATTTCTTTTTTTTTTCACGTTTATTTCTTGAAAAAAATATAAATTTATCTTATTACTAAACATCGCCAACTGTGCTACAGTTTGTTGGCGAAAATAAGACGGACCTTGCTATAGAAAGAGGCAGTACCTACCTACCCTGAAGGTTTTTTATACGGGAGAAGTTACCTCGAGACACATGTTAAACTGTGTTGAACAGTAAATGAAACAAAACCTCAGTCTTATAAGATAACATTTATAATAACAAAATAATTAACATTACAAAATTCATATTTCCTTTAACATATCTATACTACACAGTTCATAGATCTATTTGCTCAAGTAGCTCAACAGTTCCTCAACATCTTGCTTGGAGCCGAGGTAGCAAGGGGCACGTTCATGTATGGCCGTAGGAACTATGTCTAGGATAGGAATTATGCCGTTGGTAGCCAGGCCGCCGGCTTCAGTTACTATAAACGACATGGGGTTGCATTCGTAGAGTAGACGTAGCTGAAAAAAGAAAAGATGTATATTTATTGTCAAGGTAACTTATATAATGTATCTAGACACCCGGGGGTGTGTCAAGCCAAGTTTAAGCAAAAGGAACTGACTAACCAACGCCGTGTATAAGTTTAGGATAACTCGATTTCGCAGTTTTTAAACGGGACACTAACCACCTTGTTATAAAACGAGGTTTTAAAAAGTCCTGCGTTTAATACTAGGTTTAGAGATTCAACTTTGTTAGAGACTGTGGTTTATTCCTGGTGCTAAAACCGGTGCTTTCTTGGGACCATGTTCTGTCATAAGGTGGAAGGTTTTTAGGTAAAAGCTGTTTGCATATTTTACAAAAATGTAATTTTTTGATTGGCCTGTGAATAACGTAAGATTAAGAATCACTTGATTTGGATTACAAAAGTGACTCGTATCCTTAAAAATGTATAAATAATAATAAAAGGTGTGCTTGTCAATAATAGCCGTGTCGTAACTGTTTACCATACATAAGCGGAATGCCCTGTGACTCCCGATAGCCCGCAGATTGGGGTCACGATTATATTGTGTCTGATGCAAAGTTATCAAGCCACTGCATTACTCACTGCTTTCGAAGCAAAGTTCAGCGATATGTCTTATTAGATCCTGTTTTCTTTTGCAGTATGCAAGTTTTCAAATATATAATTTTATTTGACAGATATCGATAGATTCGGTGTTTTTCAAACCCCTTACTAGTCGAGTTTTTTTGAACCCTAACACTATTTTATGTCCACAGGTATGGGTGGCTGTAAAATGTTAATGTCGGTTTCCCTTTGTAGACACCTGGGATTCAAAGATGGGTTGGAGAAAAGATTAATGTAACGTAATGGGTTCTTCATTGTTCAAATTGTATTAATTCTACCTATAGAGTTCTTATCTTCTAATTATTGACTAATCATACTTACTTTTCCGTTAGGTGCAGACTTAGTGGCGGGATACATGAAAATCCCGCCATATTTGATGGTCCTGTGCACGTCAGCTACCATAGAGCCGACGTAGCGAGCGCCGTATGCCTTGCCTTTCTTAGGGTTCTTCTTGTCGTCTATATATTGGCGGAGGCCAGGCTGCCATTCTGCCGCGTAGCCTGGGAAATGAAGGTGCAATTGGTTAGTGAACAAAGTAGGCAAAATATTCAAGAGTACAGGAATGGCTGCGGGCCCGGGTGGCATCAAGTGCCTAAAGGAGTAGGAGGAAAGGAGTCATCAGATGAATGGATTCGCAATGATAACAGTGGTTAGTGCCTAGAGACCCACAAGGCCCTGATACAGATTGTCTCCGTGGAAACTATTTGTCTCTAATCAGTTATTTTTAACATAATTTATTATTCTATTATGACATTATTCCATATCAAAGTTCTCGAGTAAAGGTCAGTTGTTGAACTTCAATCCGTACTTTGTTGTTTTCTGTAAGTATAATATTTTTTCGTTATTTGCATCCAGTAGACATACAAGATAAGATTGTTAGTAAATCAAAAAGATATGCTATTTTTTACTTTTTCTTCTTGAATCATGACAAAGAGTGATCTAATCAGTAACTACAGGCCAGTAATAATGACTTTACATTCTACGTAGATTTTGATTGAAATTACGTTATTAGGATATGGAAATACGATTCATTCGTTAATTGGATTAGCATGCAATTTTATTTCTAAAGTTCCTACGTACTTATTGATTAACAGCTTTCTTTTGTTCTCAAAATGTTAATTAATTCTAAACCAACTAATTTTGTTGATACGAATGGATCATTTCACGATCCCATTGACCAGTTACCATTGCCCAGAAAGAGCACCATAATTTCAGACCATCCATGAAATAACCGAAGCAAATTACAGCACAAAAATCTCACCTTCATTAATAGAATAAATGTTCCCCTTCTCAGGTATCCTCATATTGGGGTCTGTGAGAATGAACTCGCCCAGCGAGGGGTCGTACATGAATCCGTTGACACCCTTGCCCTTGCCCAGCGAGAGCACCATCATGGTGGCTGAGCCGTATAGAGCGTAGCCGGCTGCTACGAGCTCGTTGCCGGGTTGTAACGCATCAGCTTGGCTTGGTTCGCCAGCTGATTTCTTTCTGCGAAGAAAAAGGGAAACATTGATGTATTGAGAGGTGTATAACTTTTCTACTAATTGAGTATCTGATACTTGAGTAGAAAATAAACCCACCACGGAGTACATTTAGGGTTGTTGCCATTGCCAGAGTACTGTTACGAGATAGGATTTTATGAAGATTTAGATTTTTGTTAGGAGTAGTTGTAATTTAATTATTGTTATGAGAATCGCGTTTTATTTAGAAAAATCTGCATTTATATTTTTTTTTGGTTTTAAATATTTTATTAACAGCATTTTATCGATGTGGTTTAACTCTCATAATTTTCGAATTGTTTTATTTTTGTAGGTAATACTTAATAGCAAAAGATAACTCGCCAGACAGCTATTGCTAACACATTATGGGGTTAATCTTCCATTAACTTTTATCTAATCTTGTGCAATAAACCTTTGAAATCAATGCGACTCTATCGCTGCACTGACTGACTATTATCTCATAAAACTGTAGTAAATATACCTAACCATTAACAGTGTTAATGTTTTTATGGCATTGTAACTTCATAATGTAAGCTAATTCAATAGGTATATTTATAGTTTGCAACCCTGATAATGAAATTTTAAGTTAGGTATTAGCTTATTTATTTATTAGCTTCCCATTTTTATTCTAACCGTACATTATCGTTAGGTATGTACGGTTAAGATTTTACAATAATGAATGGATTGAAATAAATGCTCACTTGTAAATAGAGAAGATGGAGCCCACGGACACGAGGCAGTCGATGTTTGAGGAGCCGTCCAGAGGGTCGAAGCACACCACGTATTTACCGCGTCTGTCGTTCTCTACCTGTAGATCAATTGCTATTTTAGTTCCTGGAGTCCCTTAGTGTTAGGTTATGCCGGGGCTTACGGGATTATTCGAAAGAGTAACAGCGGTCCTAGAACATGAATGGCACCAGAAGGAACACGGTTGGGTTTTATTCGCTCCCGGCTCTACCTATGGAAACGGTGCTGATAAATCAATAAATAATAACTAATAAAAATACACTTTGCACTTTGTACACAAAATAATTTTAAATATTCTATACGTTTAGTCTTTATTCCTAAAGTCCTTGAAACTGAATGCGTCGTAGAAGAATGTTGTTTTCTTAGTAATACGATAGAGAGCTGACGAGAATAGAACAGGCACTTGCTATACAACCTGCTCAGCTCAGTATAATGTGGAATTGATAAATTGGACCTTGTTATATTGAAGCTGACCTTGACATTTATAAAAAGGCGGAACTGGTAAAACTTGCGCAGGCGCAAATACAACTATCTTTTCAGGGCTTTGAAAAGTGCTTATAGATAATAACGAGTGGGTTTTTATAAGTTTAGTATAAAAAAAAACAATATTTTTCTCAATTCGATGTCGTTATGAATTTATTGTGTAACATTTAACCTCGATTGATAACACTGTCAACAACAATTTCAATATTAAACGCTGTGTGTCCCGCACAAGATAAAATAAAGTTTGTTGCAAACTACACTGCGTATGATGTTCTTTTGTTTTTTCATAGGTAGGAGCATCATGCAGGTCATAGCCAAGTTAAGAAGGTTCAGGAAATACAACTTTCGAGAACAAGCAGGTGGCTCGTCTTGGCGAAGGCACTCCCGTGCCCCCAGATATAGTAACTCAAAAGAGCCAGTTCTACATGAAACTTACCTGAATAACAGTGGGATTCTCCTCGGAGACGAGCAGGCACGTGGTGAAGGAAGACTTGAGCATGTTGATGAACAGGTCGTTGGACAACACGTCCAACTTCTTGACTTGCTCGCCTTGGACATTGGTGTCCCCGGATATGCCGTGGCTGGAGGAAAAATATTTCAAGTGATTCTAGAGCAATGCTTAGGACATGGAATCTGGCAAGCTGAATATCTTGGACTGTATGTTGGAAATACCCCAAGTAGCACAAAAGTGCTGAATAACAGTTGAATCACTGTTCACAAGTGAGCCTTGAGTTGAATAAACCTGTTGAATAAGAGCGTTAGAGGCGCTTATTCGACTGATATAACTCTAATTTGGGCACAAATTATTCAACTGTTAGTTGAATAATGTAGCACGCTGCACTATATCAGCGTTATTTGAGCATTATTAAAGGTAACAGTCGGCCCAAGAGTTGAATAATGCTTGATTATCAGGGTATGTGTTACCTTTTATACACCACAGGGGTTGAATAATAGAGTTCTTGTTACCTATTTTTCAGCACAAAATACACTTATGGATACTAAAAACTTCTTTATGAAGCTGACAATTCACAGGTGGCAAAATTGTGGCAAAATAATTTTGTGACATTTTTTGCGTGAACCATTTGTAAAGTGTTTGTAGGAAATAGGAAAACGTTTATTGATAAGTAAAATGTTGTTGTTCCTCTTTTTGCATGAAATTCGAATGGGAAAGAGAATTTATTGTGAAATACTATGTAATTATAGATCAATATTTTCACGCGCTCTCAAAATATCACTGTTTTACCTAATAAATAAATAAATTATAGTATAAAATAGGTTGATAATATAATTATAAAAAACTAAGTCTTTTTATTTCTCCTTTGTAATTTGATAATAAGCTGTTTACGTATAAAATCATTATATTTTGCATTCAAATTCTGTTGTTACTTTCGTTGACTAAACAAAAATAAATT
>NWSH02000537.1:9950643-9969921 GCA_002382865.2 Heliothis virescens
GGAAGGGAGTGTCAGACTTTTACTGACTAAAACCCACCGTGTTCCTACGGGAGCCTTTTGTGTACCAGGGCCGCGGTAACCCTTTCGAACAACCCGCAGCCCCGACAGGCTCTGGCCCTAGTGGGCCCCGCAGGGTAATGCTGACACCCTCTGAGAAGCGGCGTGGAACAACACGCGCCGCCGACACGGGCCTGTCGTCTCTTAGGGGACGGAAGGACTATGAGCCACCCGTAACTCACCGCCCATAGACCCACGCCTACGGTGGCGGGGAGTCGTCTCTCGACACCCGACGCCCGTGGTGTCTACCAGGTCCACCGCGATGGCTGGGATGGCTAGTGCGGACTCGCAGGCGCTCCGCCGCCTCTTTCTCTAGCATAACTGCTTCGCAGAAGGAGGCAACGGCATCCCATTCCCTCTCGCCCCGCACCATGGCTTGAACCAGGGCTGGGCGCGAGAGATCGCCGCCGCCAATTGCCGCACACTTCGACAGTGTGCTCCACCGTTTCCTCTGGACCATCCGTGCAGTGTTGACACCCGGGCGCCACCTCCCGCCCAATGCGATGCAGGTACCTCCCGAAACAACCATGTCCGGTGAGGACCTGCGTCATGCGGAAGATGAGGGCGCCATGACTCCTCCCGAGCCACTCCTCAAAGAGGGGACTTACCGCCACTATTGTGGCGGGTCATTCTGATGATTTCATTTTGATAAAAAAAAAGGTATTTATATCTGCCCGCCCTCGCTTCGCTTCCTGGAAAGCTCCCGATCGACGTTGGTTTGTACAAAACATAAACTTACTATACACTTAACCTACCTTCCTCAAGAATTGTTCTATCTATTGTTGAAAACCGAATGAAAATCCGTTCAGTACTTTTCGAGTAAATCGCGAACAGACAGACAGACAGACGCGGCGGGGGACTTTGTTTTATAATAAGTATAGATAGATATAGATAATGACGGTAAAGACCGATTTGGAACTAAAAAAACTATTTTAATGGTTTTATTAGTGTCCTAATTGAACTTGCATTCAGTACCGGTATTAATACCGTGATCACGGTATTGACTTCCAATACCGGAATTAATACCGGTATTGAAAATATCCGGTATTTTGAAAGCCCTACTGTACCGGTGTATAATGTACTTAGGATAGATAATTGTTTAAATAATGTTTTTGATGTAAGGGAATTCAGTTCCAGATACTCTGAAGTGTTCAAGGATGGCTTGGGGCGTTTCACCGGTGGGCAAGTAGGATTCCGATTACGGGAGGGAGCACGGCCTATGTTCCTGCGCGCCCGGCCACTCGCATATGCGCTGCGGGAACCAGTTGAGCGTGCGCTCGATCAGATGGTACGAGACGGAATCATCACGCCGGTCTCCACGTCGGACTGGGCTACACCTATCGTACCGGTAATGAAAAAGGATGGTACCATAAGGGTATGTGCAGATTTTAAAGTGACATTGAATAAGTGTTTAGAAGTGGACCACTACCCTTTACCTAAGGTAGAAGACCTGCTTGCAAAACTACACGGTGGGGAAAAATTTACAAAGTTAGATTTATCGCAAGCGTATGCACAATTCGAGTTAGACGAGTCAAAAAAGTATACAGTTATTAATACCCACAAAGGTTTATTTAGGTATAACAGATTAATTTACGGGTTAGCATCTAGCCCAGGAATTTTTCAACGAAAATTAGAGCAACTTTTTGCGGATATGCCGCGGGTAGGTATATTTTTAGACGACATTATTGTGACGGGGGTAGATACACAAACGCATTTGAATACATTACGTGAAGTCTTTGAGAGGTTACGCCAATATGGTTTGAGAATTAAGAAAGAAAGATGCACATTCTTCGCAGATTCCGTTACATACTTAGGCTTTGTGATTAGTAAAGAAGGTGTTCACACATGTCCCGAAAAAGTAGATGCGATAAAAAAGGCACCTGTACCTACAAATATTATGGAATTACGATCGTTCTTAGGATTGGTAATATATTATGCCAAATTCGTGCCGAATATAAGTACTATTTTAGAGCCTTTGTATAAATTGTTAAAAAAGGATGCCAGGTATGAATGGAATACAGAATGTACACAAGCATTTAATAAAGTGAAGTATCTGTTGGTATCTAGTAAAGTGTTAGCTCACTATACAGCTGAGTTGCCCCTGGTGCTAACGACAGATGCAAGTAGTGTAGGCATTGGCGCTGTCATTTCACATATCGGTCCAGATGGGAAAGAACGACCAGTGGCGTACGCGTCACGTGTACTCAATGCAGCTGAAAGATCCTATTCACAAATTGAACGAGAAGCTTTAGCTATAATTTATGGTGTGCGTAAATTTCATCAATATTTATACGGGCGAAAATTTATATTAAGGACGGATCATAAGCCGCTTGTTACCATTTTTGGTGACAAAACAGGTATACCCGTCATGGCAGCTAGTAGGATGCAACGTTGGGCAATTATTTTAGCCGGTTATGACTATACAATAGAATATGTACGTAGTCATAGAAACGCTGCAGATGCCTTGTCTCGTTTACCAGTAGGAAAAGAAAAACAATTGAATGAGGAATGTACATATTTAAATTTCATTCAGCATTTTTTACCAGTTACTAGGGAAAACATTAGAGAAAGTACTACTAAAGATAATATTTTAATGAAAGTCATAAATTTTATCAAGACGGGATGGCCTAACGATTGTAAGGAAGATGACTTAAAATCGTATTTTGTAAGGCGCCATGAGCTATACCTAGACAGAGGATGCGTAGTTTGGGGATATCGGTTAGTAGTACCGAGTAAGTTAAGAGAAACAGTACTACAAGAATTACATCTAGGTCATGCTGGTATAGTAAAAATGAAAAGTCTTGCGCGTAGTATTGTGTGGTGGCCAGGTATCGATCACGACATTGAAACGACTGGCCAAAAGTGTGTCACATGTTGTCTGGAAGGAATGGCACCTCCTAAAGCGCCGCCACAGCCGTGGCCTTACGTTACAGAACCATGGTCACGCTTACATATAGATTTTTTAGGACCCTTACAAGGCAAAACATTTTTAGTTATCATAGATTCTACAAGTAAATGGTTAGAAGTCTTTTTAATGCCAAAAACTACAGCTAGTGCAGTTATAAAGGTACTACGTACCACCTTTGCACGTTTTGGTTTGCCCAAAGAAATAGTTTCAGATAATGGTCCCCCATTTTCGAGTAGGGAATATCAAGAATTTATGAATAATAACGGCGTTAAGGTAACCTTTACACCAGCATATCACCCGGCTTCTAATGGAGCTGCAGAAAATGCTGTTAAACTTTGTAAACGAGCTATTAAAAAATCAATGCGTGACGGAATAGATTTAGATGAGGCATTACAAACATATCTCCTGATGTATAGAAATGTAGAACACAGTTCTACCGGTGAGTCACCAGCTATGTTATTACAGCGAAGGAAATTAAGAACTAGGTTAGAAATACTAGGCGAGGATAGGCAAGTAGAAACTAGGATAGACAAGACTCAGCATAAACAAGTTAGTAACGCAGGCGGTACTGATAGACACTTCCAAGTAGGTGACCCAGTGTGGGCTCGCAATTACACAGGAGAGAAATGGGTGGATGGCACTATCGCAGAGAGAGTCGGCTCTCGTAATTATGTAATAGGTAAAGAAGGTGGTCCCTTCTTGAAAAGACACGTCGACCAAATTAGAAAAAGAAGAAGCAGCCAGGGGATACCATCTACAAAGGAAATGATTTCGTTACCAGTAACCAGACCCGCTGGGGAGAATTCGGAGGAGGAAATTGTAAGAGACGAAAGACCGGACAAACAAAACATGGAATCTAATGTACCTGAATCGGGCGCACATGGGTCAAGGCCTCTTGAAGAAACACAACTCACGGATCATGGAGAAAAATCTGATGATAAAACTCCTATACCACCGGTGAATCGTCCCAAAAGAGTAAAAAAACCAGTGCGTAGATATGGTTTTGAGGAAATTGATTTTATATCGACCGTGTAGTACGTACTTGTATAGTTGTAAGTTAACAATAAGTACTAGACATAAGTGAAGATGTTATTAATTAAGTTAAGCGTAGAAAGTAAATCAGTGTGTAATTAGATACATAGATAAAATAGCTTATTATTAGTTAAGGTACTATAATCATGTTAAATTAGACAGTAAATAAGGGTGGAGNTAGCATCTAGCCCAGGAATTTTTCAACGAAAATTAGAGCAACTTTTTGCGGATATGCCGCGGGTAGGTATATTTTTAGACGACATTATTGTGACGGGGGTAGATACACAAACGCATTTGAATACATTACGTGAAGTCTTTGAGAGGTTACGCCAATATGGTTTGAGAATTAAGAAAGAAAGATGCACATTCTTCGCAGATTCCGTTACATACTTAGGCTTTGTGATTAGTAAAGAAGGTGTTCACACATGTCCCGAAAAAGTAGATGCGATAAAAAAGGCACCTGTACCTACAAATATTATGGAATTACGATCGTTCTTAGGATTGGTAATATATTATGCCAAATTCGTGCCGAATATAAGTACTATTTTAGAGCCTTTGTATAAATTGTTAAAAAAGGATGCCAGGTATGAATGGAATACAGAATGTACACAAGCATTTAATAAAGTGAAGTATCTGTTGGTATCTAGTAAAGTGTTAGCTCACTATACAGCTGAGTTGCCCCTGGTGCTAACGACAGATGCAAGTAGTGTAGGCATTGGCGCTGTCATTTCACATATCGGTCCAGATGGGAAAGAACGACCAGTGGCGTACGCGTCACGTGTACTCAATGCAGCTGAAAGATCCTATTCACAAATTGAACGAGAAGCTTTAGCTATAATTTATGGTGTGCGTAAATTTCATCAATATTTATACGGGCGAAAATTTATATTAAGGACGGATCATAAGCCGCTTGTTACCATTTTTGGTGACAAAACAGGTATACCCGTCATGGCAGCTAGTAGGATGCAACGTTGGGCAATTATTTTAGCCGGTTATGACTATACAATAGAATATGTACGTAGTCATAGAAACGCTGCAGATGCCTTGTCTCGTTTACCAGTAGGAAAAGAAAAACAATTGAATGAGGAATGTACATATTTAAATTTCATTCAGCATTTTTTACCAGTTACTAGGGAAAACATTAGAGAAAGTACTACTAAAGATAATATTTTAATGAAAGTCATAAATTTTATCAAGACGGGATGGCCTAACGATTGTAAGGAAGATGACTTAAAATCGTATTTTGTAAGGCGCCATGAGCTATACCTAGACAGAGGATGCGTAGTTTGGGGATATCGGTTAGTAGTACCGAGTAAGTTAAGAGAAACAGTACTACAAGAATTACATCTAGGTCATGCTGGTATAGTAAAAATGAAAAGTCTTGCGCGTAGTATTGTGTGGTGGCCAGGTATCGATCACGACATTGAAACGACTGGCCAAAAGTGTGTCACATGTTGTCTGGAAGGAATGGCACCTCCTAAAGCGCCGCCACAGCCGTGGCCTTACGTTACAGAACCATGGTCACGCTTACATATAGATTTTTTAGGACCCTTACAAGGCAAAACATTTTTAGTTATCATAGATTCTACAAGTAAATGGTTAGAAGTCTTTTTAATGCCAAAAACTACAGCTAGTGCAGTTATAAAGGTACTACGTACCACCTTTGCACGTTTTGGTTTGCCCAAAGAAATAGTTTCAGATAATGGTCCCCCATTTTCGAGTAGGGAATATCAAGAATTTATGAATAATAACGGCGTTAAGGTAACCTTTACACCAGCATATCACCCGGCTTCTAATGGAGCTGCAGAAAATGCTGTTAAACTTTGTAAACGAGCTATTAAAAAATCAATGCGTGACGGAATAGATTTAGATGAGGCATTACAAACATATCTCCTGATGTATAGAAATGTAGAACACAGTTCTACCGGTGAGTCACCAGCTATGTTATTACAGCGAAGGAAATTAAGAACTAGGTTAGAAATACTAGGCGAGGATAGGCAAGTAGAAACTAGGATAGACAAGACTCAGCATAAACAAGTTAGTAACGCAGGCGGTACTGATAGACACTTCCAAGTAGGTGACCCAGTGTGGGCTCGCAATTACACAGGAGAGAAATGGGTGGATGGCACTATCGCAGAGAGAGTCGGCTCTCGTAATTATGTAATAGGTAAAGAAGGTGGTCCCTTCTTGAAAAGACACGTCGACCAAATTAGAAAAAGAAGAAGCAGCCAGGGGATACCATCTACAAAGGAAATGATTTCGTTACCAGTAACCAGACCCGCTGGGGAGAATTCGGAGGAGGAAATTGTAAGAGACGAAAGACCGGACAAACAAAACATGGAATCTAATGTACCTGAATCGGGCGCACATGGGTCAAGGCCTCTTGAAGAAACACAACTCACGGATCATGGAGAAAAATCTGATGATAAAACTCCTATACCACCGGTGAATCGTCCCAAAAGAGTAAAAAAACCAGTGCGTAGATATGGTTTTGAGGAAATTGATTTTATATCGACCGTGTAGTACGTACTTGTATAGTTGTAAGTTAACAATAAGTACTAGACATAAGTGAAGATGTTATTAATTAAGTTAAGCGTAGAAAGTAAATCAGTGTGTAATTAGATACATAGATAAAATAGCTTATTATTAGTTAAGGTACTATAATCATGTTAAATTAGACAGTAAATAAGGGTGGAGGTGTAATGTATGTAAGCTTAAGAGCGAGATGTACGGTCAGTCGGAAATAAAGCCAGTAAAGAACGGACGTGTGTTTTACTGTTAGACGACATATATCACTGTTTGTTTGAAGAAAATGTGGTAAATACATGTCTTATTACCATATAAAAAAATCAAGTCGAAAGGCGAAGGGAATCTGGAGATACATCAGTTTTTAAGTCACTTCCCATACAAATAAATCACATTTTGCACTATAGCTCTTGATGTAAGAGTCCAATCGGAAAATGCTAGGAACATTTTTAACAGCTAATAAGAAGACAAATACGATGGCATAACTCGTTTTTCAAAAATTGACATTTGGATATTTAAATAGCCTATGTCCCAACGCTTGTATGGCGTCGATCTACTGTGCGCCGTGAGCTAGCGGTGGTAGTCAATGCTGCGGGAAATCTTTCGCTGCCAGCCGCCGTTTCTTATATGGTCGGCAGCAAAGAAGGGTGGAATGCCGTCGCCTCTTTTTGCGAGGATGTGATGGCCGCAAAGAAGGCGGCGGAAAGGGAGAGAGAAGCTGATACCACTTTCCCCGCCCACAGCAGGCATAGTGGGCGTCGCAGGGTGGCTGATCTCCGGCTACAATAGGGCGCGACCTGCGGGCGACAGACTAGGGACGTCTGTCGCCCGAACAGAAACAGGTCCCAAGTCGATGGCATTGTGTTTCGCGCGCCTCTTATTATTGGAGTACTGCGGCCGCAGAGGGTGATGGAGATGGCCGCAGAGGGTGACGGAGCCCGCCTCCGAACATCTGGCGGGCCAATACCTTAAAATTATCTTGCGGAGTGGAACCAACTGACATAATTATAGTTCCTAAATAGAAGCGAATTTAGTTAGAAGCTGCAGAATGAGCAATTTTTAATACGCAGTAATGGACACATTCTAAATTAATAATTGATTGATTGATTTATAAAATTGTGGTGATAACAAAGGCAAGAATTTAAAATCGATTATATTTAATGTCACCTCTAGTTATAACTTTACTATATACAAGCTCCTTGGTCAAAATATTTTTGATCTGACCATAGACTTCAAAGTTTTCATTGTCTTTGGTTTAGCACCGATGGGCCGCCATTTTCCCAAATTTCTGTAAATAAATAAACATGGCACCGAAGTTAAAGTTTGCCGATGGTAAGAATTTTGTAATTTACGAAATTTTGCAACTATTTTCTATTACATATGTCTGTGATATCTTAGTTATGTTGTGTTATCAATATACGTAACTAAACTTTCAATTTCAGGAGAAAAAGTGTTATGTTTTCATGGACCCCTGATTTACGAGGCAAAATGTCTCAAAAGTTCTGTGACGAAGGATAAACATGTAAGATACCTAATACATTACGCCGGATGGAATAAAAAGTGAGTTATCTGTCAGTATTGGCATATAAATTGATTGTGGTGCATGCATTCCAAATCTGTCAACTTTTACCTGTTGGATCTCAAAAATGCTGTGATGTAATTTCAGTTGGGATGAGTGGGTTCCTGAAAGCCGGGTGCTGAAATACAATGAGGCAAATGTGCAGCGGCAGAAGGAGGTCCAGAGGGCACACTCAGCGCAACCCACAAAGACGAAAAAAAGTCAGTTTATGGTGTTTGCTTGACTCACTTCAGAGTAGGAGAAGTGCTTATTTAGAATCTGGCTACAAAGCTATAAGGTTTTTGTAAACAGAATGGCATTGTCCAAAATTACATCATCTTTTTAATTGTTACAAATGCACATAGGTACTGTGTACCTATACAACGTTACCTTGGGTTTTGCAACTCTTCGGGAACATATAAAAAAATACTTACTGGGTTTTTTATAATAGCCAACCATAGTATTTGGTTAGTTTTCCTCCCCATTATAATCCAATAAAAGCAAATAATTAAGCCCATAGTAACAGTTCCAACATAATTATCTAACTTATTTGTTTTTTGTTAATTGGTTGAGGTTAACTTGCTATTTCCATTTTGCTATAAACATGTGCATTTTGAATAAGAATGAATGTTATTTTAGGTAAGATATGATTAAGGCATTGAATGCTATCGGTCCCAGACACAATAGAAAATCTATTGTCTATCGAACACTTGGCATTCGATGAGTTAATAAGATAAATCTTTCAATAAAATAAACTGATTTTCAGCACCTGCTAAAGGTCGTAAATCAGAGACCGCAGCAGCAGCAGCAGCAACTGCCACACCAGCAAGAGAAGAATCCAGAGCTTCTACACCTGCTGGTAAATTACACAGTCCTAGCTTTTTTACTCGGTTTCACCTACATCATGGGGAAACTTATTCCCATACCCGGATAAAACATAGCCCATGTTCAGCGCAGAGAATGTAGCTTCCTAACAGTGAAAGAATTATTCAAATTGGTTCAGTAGCTCCGGAGCCTATTCGTTACAAACAAACATACAAAGAAGTAAATCTTTTCTCTCTATAATATTAGTATGGACAAGTTTTTTCAGTAGTTTCAATCACATCCTGTGCCGATTACTTTGAACAGCTGGATAATCTTTGCTCCGTAAATGAGCAATATAACATTGAAAGAATTTTTCAAATCGGACTAATAGCTCCTGAGAATTAGTGTCATCCAACCAAACAAACAACTCTTCAGCTTTCTAGTGTTGTTTATTAGGTTATTAATACCAAGAAACACAAGTGAATAAGCACAGTTGCAATCTCATCATAACCAATCCGCAGGTTGTGAAAACATTGAAGAAAAGTTCTGAGAAGTAAAACTCCTTTCATAAACCAGCAAAAATAGCTGTGTGTGGACATGAATAAGAGGTCTCCATGAGTACCAAGTCTATTATTCCTGTCAGTTGTTGTAAACTAGTACTACATCAAAATTTTGTGTACTGTTAAAGTGAATTTGATGGCAAATGGGATAATTTCATGACCACATTTAGTTAAGGATATGTATTTATTAATACAACAGTGCTCACAGCTTGTCTATTAAAAATCATGAACTGTATTTAGCTAAAACATTTTTTGTGCCTGTTCTAGGTAAAGAGGTGGAAGCGACACCAGCACCAGCAAAGGCTACCAAGACACAAAGTAAAGACACCCCAGCGGACTCAGGATCTGATCAACCCAAGTAAGTTCTAACTCTTAAAGTAAGCATGATCAGCTTTTGCATAGAGAATTAACACCGTTTTTTTTGCAACTTAATCAACATACATCGTGAAAAACACGTTTTGCCTGTCCACCATTTATGGTAATGTGAGTGAATTTGGCATGAAGGCATTTTTCATTTTATTAGTGTGCAATAATATATTTTTTGTTGTCTTTGTGTGTGGTGAGTGGGGTGATTTACGCGACATCTAGTGAATATAACATGTGAATGAAGTTTTGAAATAGTACTAATAGATGGCGCTGGTTGTATCAATTATTTCAACTTGGTAAAACACATTTTGCAATAATTTGCATTCTCGCTTTTTCTGCTTGCAAGTGTTTGGGCTTTTGGTCAGCAATAATGGAAATAACTCGCTTTATTACTTTCTTGCATTTTTTTGATACCATACACATTTGTGGCAACTTGCATCCTTGCTTAGTGTTTTTTTTTATGCTAATCTTTATTTAATGGACTTGCATGCTTGCTTTACCTCTTCCTTGCTTATTCACATACACAATGCCTTTAAATTGTTGTTTAATTGCAATTTTTTCTCTTGGAATTGTGGTAGCTCACAGATTTTTATTTTCTTGGTGTCTCACTGTTTTTTTGCTTGCTTTTGTGATGCTTCTTTACCTTTTCTATTGCACATGTGTGAATGTGCATGATTTGCATGTATACTACTAAAACAAATATTATTCTTTCTTGGTGTCTGTAATTGGATGCTTTTGGTTTTTTCTGGGTGATGCTATTTATATATTTCATTTATTATATTTCATTTTCATATTTTATATTTCATTTATTATGTGCACTTGCATGATTCGCCTGTATACTAAAACAAGAAATATTATAGAAGATGATGTTTACCCCAGTATTTCGAACTGTAATTATTTATGATCCTTTTTCGGTATCATTCAATTTATTCAATTTTCTTGCAGTTAACGTTCCTAAATTATTGCTTATATTTATTCAAGTCCTAATGTAATAATGTGTATTTTTTCCAGGAAAAAGCGTGGCCGTTTGGACCTTTCAATCGAATCAGAAGAGCAATACCTAGCAAAAGTAGAAGTTAAGATTAAAATCCCTGAAGAACTAAAAGTGTGGCTGGTTGACGACTGGGACGTGATCACGCGGCAACAGAAACTCGCCATACTACCCGCAAAACTGACTGTCTCACAGATTGTTGACAACTACCTAGCGTTTAAGAAATCCAGTAAATCCCACAACCAGGCTAAAGAAACAGTTCTACTTGACATCACTGAAGGAATCAAAGAGTACTTCAACGCGACCCTCGGATCCCAACTACTTTATAAGTTTGAACGACCTCAGTACAGCGAGATACTGCAAGAATATCCTGACACGCCAATGGCTCAAATATACGGATCTATACATTTATTGAGATTGTTCGCGAAAATGGGACCAATGTTAGCTTACACGGCTTTAGACGAGAAATCTCTGCAGCATGTTTTGACGCACATACAAGACTTTTTAAAGTACATGGTGACGAACAGATCGACATTGTTTAATTTGCAAGATTATGGGAATGCGACGCCTGAATATCATAGGAAAATTCAGTAGCTTTAGTTTTAATGACGTAAATAAATGACTTTGAATTTTACTTTTTGAAATTTTATTGCCTTCACCTTTCAAAAGTGCGTTATTATTTGCCACATAATTAAAATATATGAAAAAACACATAAGTTAATTTTAATTAACAGATACATATCAACTTCACCTTTATAATGAGATCGATTCAATAAACCGTAATAATATTTATAGGTTTTATTGGAACTTCGACACGTAAATAAATTGGTTTACATTATTTAAATATTACGTTTTAATTACGTTCGTAAATGCCATACAAGACCGGTAGCTGGGTGTGAGTCAACGCTGGAAAATCTCGGCTGCGCCTAACATGGCCGCTGCGATCTTACCACAGTAGCCATTTATACAAATTTATATTATATCGTAACCGTTTACACTGATATAAAGTCAATAACTTCGATTATTTAGCTGTATTACCTATAATATTTTGATCGAGAGAAGTTATAAAAGGAATTTAATCCATACTCAGAATTTTACTTGAATGAGAAATCATTCGACAGTATTATAATAGTCTTAAAGGTATCTTTTTCGTCCTGCTTAGATAATGAAACTAAACGTGTTATTTGTGCTAAGATGATGATTTAAAAAGATAAGACTCGACTTGATACTATACTATTATTATAAAGAGGAAAACTTTGTTTGTTAGTTTGGTTGTAATGAATAGGCTCAAAAACTACTGGACCGATTTAAAAAATTCTTTCACCATTCGAAAGCTACATTATCTACGAGTNTTGCATTTTTTTGATACCATACACATTTGTGGCAACTTGCATCCTTGCTTAGTGTTTTTTTTTATGCTAATCTTTATTTAATGGACTTGCATGCTTGCTTTACCTCTTCCTTGCTTATTCACATACACAATGCCTTTAAATTGTTGTTTAATTGCAATTTTTTCTCTTGGAATTGTGGTAGCTCACAGATTTTTATTTTCTTGGTGTCTCACTGTTTTTTTGCTTGCTTTTGTGATGCTTCTTTACCTTTTCTATTGCACATGTGTGAATGTGCATGATTTGCATGTATACTACTAAAACAAATATTATTCTTTCTTGGTGTCTGTAATTGGATGCTTTTGGTTTTTTCTGGGTGATGCTATTTATATATTTCATTTATTATATTTCATTTTCATATTTTATATTTCATTTATTATGTGCACTTGCATGATTCGCCTGTATACTAAAACAAGAAATATTATAGAAGATGATGTTTACCCCAGTATTTCGAACTGTAATTATTTATGATCCTTTTTCGGTATCATTCAATTTATTCAATTTTCTTGCAGTTAACGTTCCTAAATTATTGCTTATATTTATTCAAGTCCTAATGTAATAATGTGTATTTTTTCCAGGAAAAAGCGTGGCCGTTTGGACCTTTCAATCGAATCAGAAGAGCAATACCTAGCAAAAGTAGAAGTTAAGATTAAAATCCCTGAAGAACTAAAAGTGTGGCTGGTTGACGACTGGGACGTGATCACGCGGCAACAGAAACTCGCCATACTACCCGCAAAACTGACTGTCTCACAGATTGTTGACAACTACCTAGCGTTTAAGAAATCCAGTAAATCCCACAACCAGGCTAAAGAAACAGTTCTACTTGACATCACTGAAGGAATCAAAGAGTACTTCAACGCGACCCTCGGATCCCAACTACTTTATAAGTTTGAACGACCTCAGTACAGCGAGATACTGCAAGAATATCCTGACACGCCAATGGCTCAAATATACGGATCTATACATTTATTGAGATTGTTCGCGAAAATGGGACCAATGTTAGCTTACACGGCTTTAGACGAGAAATCTCTGCAGCATGTTTTGACGCACATACAAGACTTTTTAAAGTACATGGTGACGAACAGATCGACATTGTTTAATTTGCAAGATTATGGGAATGCGACGCCTGAATATCATAGGAAAATTCAGTAGCTTTAGTTTTAATGACGTAAATAAATGACTTTGAATTTTACTTTTTGAAATTTTATTGCCTTCACCTTTCAAAAGTGCGTTATTATTTGCCACATAATTAAAATATATGAAAAAACACATAAGTTAATTTTAATTAACAGATACATATCAACTTCACCTTTATAATGAGATCGATTCAATAAACCGTAATAATATTTATAGGTTTTATTGGAACTTCGACACGTAAATAAATTGGTTTACATTATTTAAATATTACGTTTTAATTACGTTCGTAAATGCCATACAAGACCGGTAGCTGGGTGTGAGTCAACGCTGGAAAATCTCGGCTGCGCCTAACATGGCCGCTGCGATCTTACCACAGTAGCCATTTATACAAATTTATATTATATCGTAACCGTTTACACTGATATAAAGTCAATAACTTCGATTATTTAGCTGTATTACCTATAATATTTTGATCGAGAGAAGTTATAAAAGGAATTTAATCCATACTCAGAATTTTACTTGAATGAGAAATCATTCGACAGTATTATAATAGTCTTAAAGGTATCTTTTTCGTCCTGCTTAGATAATGAAACTAAACGTGTTATTTGTGCTAAGATGATGATTTAAAAAGATAAGACTCGACTTGATACTATACTATTATTATAAAGAGGAAAACTTTGTTTGTTAGTTTGGTTGTAATGAATAGGCTCAAAAACTACTGGACCGATTTAAAAAATTCTTTCACCATTCGAAAGCTACATTATCTACGAGTGACATACATAGGCTATATTTTATCCGGTTACGGGCAGTAATTCCCACGGGATGCGAGTGAAACCGCGGGAAAACGGCTAGTATTAGAATATTTTGCGATTAAGATTGTGGTAGAAACGTATAGAAAATGTGTAGATAGGTATTAGTCATCTAGCAGGCTAATGATTGGCAGTCCGACGCGCCTAGTTGACCATACCAGTACAATAATACTAAATTAACTTTATAAAGCATTACAAGGCTTTATAACATATGGCTGCCGTGCACAACGTGTGCAGTGTTGCAACGACAAGATCTTAACAATATGCTTGAGTAAACAGGATATGTTTTACTATACGTAATGTGTAATTATGTAAGTGGGAATGACAAGTGCGTTGTAATTAAATAGGCGCCTTGTCATTTGTAGCAATTAATGTGCAAATATGTTGATAATCTTTTCGAAGATTATGTTACTGCTTCATTAGTTGCATCATGTCGGATAATCGGCATTCCCAAGGTGCGGTTTTCCATCAACTGCCTAGCTTTTTCCAATTTATACCAAAATTAAATGAGTATAATTTGTTCCTTTTTCAATGACGAAAATACGTGCTTTTACACACGAATGTCTGCATTCTGTAGGTAAGTAGCTACCAAGATATTATGAAACATTATATTGATTAAAATGCAGTCCGACAGCCGTTAACACTTGGTACTTGTGAAAACGTTATCAGGGTCTGCGAGTGCCTTAAATGGTAGAAAACACGCCGGCTTGTTCGCACTGGTCGGTCGGAGGTCGGCGCCAGCGAGCCAATCGACCAGCCATTAATTGTCCCTTGCAACATTAACCACTGCACTTTTATAGCACTTTGTCAGCAATGCACCAAGGTCTGGATGAATTATTTATGATAATAGACGTTTTATATCTCTGTTTGTTTGCCTTTTTCATCAACCCGGAACTCTTGGCTGAATGATAGGCATCTACTCAATCAGCACCGTGTGCAGTATGTTTGTTTCGTCGTTTCTATGCTATTGATTGATTGATATGTGTATCGATCAACAAAATGGCATACAATAACTTGTGTTTGCTTAAACTAGAGCAAAATGTACTAAAACGAAATTCTCATTATTCTAGCCTGAAGTCTTCCGTGGACTGTTGTTCGCATAGTAGTTTTCACTGAAGGATTCTTTTATCAAAACGTTAGTTGACTTTCAGGGCAAATATTGTCATATTACTACTATTCAAGCTTGCCTGAGAATTTCTTATATTTTAAAAACTAAAATCCCCTTTCAAAATTAAAAATTAGTCCAAGAATTTTCACAAAATGTTACAAGCTCGCATTTTAAACCGATGAAAATAAAAAATCTGTAGGCATTTCGATTGTGTGTTATGATGAAACCGAGTTATTTCAGGCATGCGCCTGAGCACGGCTGCGGACCGAAATAGTCGTATGTTACATGTGCTGCATCGCTTTCTCGACTGATGAGCCTTGATATAATAAAGTAGGTAACGATATCGTTTGCGGTTCATAAGGTTTGCTACCTAGTTTTAAAAATTTAGGTAGGTTAATTTTACTCGCACTCGTAGGTTATTTTATTTTTAGTTTTAATTAGGGCGGGCCCAAGCCCATATCTCCAGGTATTTATTTAATGGTGATAACGTTGTGAAAATTCAGCTGTATATTTGAGCAAACAGACAAGATGGAAAATTGAGTAGGTATCACATGGATGTAGTGATAGTAATTTTAATACATTGAACAAATACTGAGGACTTGATTGACACATAATTTCAGTAGATTGGAGAAAAACCCGAATAAAATTAGAAAAATATGATGCTGAGCTAGCTGAGTGAGGATGCTGAGATAGTCAAAATCATTATACTTATTTGGGAACAGAATTTTATTCCATTGAAGTAAATACACTGCAAGGCGAATATAAACCCATCCGGGTGCAAGACGTCATTGTTCTTATAAAATAAACCCGTTACATTTTGTATTTACTGCCATTTCACTTTGAACACTTACAAAGTGAGATTTATGAATGTATTCCGGTCTTTGGGTGTAGGCAGCGCTGAAAATACTTCGGCGACGTGGATACATAGTGTTCAAAACATAATATATGTAGTTAAAACGTCATTGTGTACGCAAATCGCTATGTTATTGGCTTTTAGAATGTTTATCTTCATCTGAGATCATAGTAATGTGTAAGATACGGGTTTGCAAGTTGATAGGAAAGCTTTTCGTTTTGTTAAAATACAGAAAAACGAACTTGAGCTTCTATCTATCATCTCTCTTTATGGTTTACGGTTTAATATTCGTATGTATAAACTAGCTTTCGTTATCGGTATCGCCGATATCCTCAGGAATCCGATATCTCAGGAATATCTAACACAGGAATAAATCAAATTGATTCAGTATGTAGTTCCTGAGATTAGCGCGTTCAAGCAAACTTTTCAGCTTTATTATATTAGTACCTATAGACTGATTCCAAAAACACAACATAAAAATCCTGTCGCAATTTGGAACTCGAAAATACCAACACCATGCGTCAAGCATAGCAAGTTGAGTAACTTCTTCCGACCTTACTTCCTATTGTGAGTCAAACTTCTTCATTAGCCTCCTTATGAATCACCAGCTTTTGGTAATGGTCACTTGAGATGCCATATGTCAGCTTAATAAGGACCGGTCATAAATATTGCACAAGTAGTGAGGTAGGTACGCTTCTTAGGAGCGTACAACCTTTTAAGATGTTACTCTGAACAGCTGTTCCATGTGTAGGTCATTCGAAGGTCTAAATGGTGTAAGATGGTTAGGGGAGAGAATAAAATGGCGTTGTAATGTTTTTTTATGGGGCTATGTTCTAGGTGTAATGTGGTTTGCTTTCACCAGCAGTTTCATCCGCATCCCTTGGGAACTGCTTCGATCACCCGCATAAAATACTGGAATTATTTTTCGAATTGGATCAATACTTCTTAAAGTCTTTAGAGCATTTAAGATGTCAAAAACTTCGTTTTTGTAATATCAGGGTACTTTTTCTCTAAGTACCTATCGTCCTCATAACCATTCAGCTTTACGCATCCATGGCAAATTGTGCTTCAGAGAATGTCCTAAAATATGGCTTTGTGGAGCAATGATTTGTAACATATTGATTTGCGGTTTATGTATCTACACTCAATTAGGATTATCAGGTGCAACTCGATAATTTAGCCCCGATTGCATAAATTCACTTCAAAAGAAAATTAAAATCGATGTAATGGAATATTTCACATAATATTTATACAGATGTCGCTTGTCGCTTTAGGCCATTAGCGGTAGTAGGTCACAAATTCGTGTGTAACGAAATACATGCCCGTCTCGACACATCGATTATTATTATCTTCGTAATAAGTGTATGTAGCTTTAATTTAATTATTTAGCAATTTTGATTCAGTGGTTTCTCGCATCACCAGTTTTAGTGAATAAAAATTTGCCTGTCCAGTTTGAAAAGTCCAGGGTTGAGACCCCTATCGTGCTGAATTTACAGGTGATCAGAATATTTTACAGACATTTAGATCAGTACTTAGAAAATGTAAGAAATTCAATCTCCATGCACAAGTTTTATTTGTATAAGTGTTTCGAATATTAATAGGATGTCTACAGCAATCTGATAATAGTTCACTTTGTAAAGTCAATAGAAAAAGCGGTAGCTTATGAATCTGTAACAGTGGCTCACAATTTGCGGACTGCTGGCCGTCTTTTATAGCAGCCTGTTATTTTAAATAGGAAACAATTCGTTTTGCTAACGAATAGTAGTTTTTTTGCTGTTTATTTTTAAGGCTTAAAATTAAAATCCTACTTACCTAAATTCCGGATTCCTGAGGCATCGTTAGTTGTATATAGGAACCAGGCATTAGTCATAGGTATAATTAGTTTCTGATATTTTGTATCCTTTGATTTTTCCGGTTTCTCAACTAATCGGGAGTTCCTACTAAACTATAAAGATCGAAA
The DNA here is from genome assembly GCA_002382865.2 of Heliothis virescens. Lineage (NCBI taxonomy): Eukaryota > Metazoa > Arthropoda > Insecta > Lepidoptera > Noctuidae > Heliothis > Heliothis virescens. The sequence goes on from NWSH02000537.1 coordinate 9,968,701, forward strand.
GTGATATCACAAAAATAGACTTGATTATTACGTCTACTCATTAATTTGCTCCCATGCTTAGAATGAGGAGTTAGGTACGAAAAAGTTAACCAAGAGAAAATTTATGAAATCAACGCGGACAAAAGTTCTCAAGACTGCTAATTGCAAATTACATTCCTCGTAAATACATAAGTAATCTTCCAAGTATAATCGCGGGCCGTGAAAACAAACAAGTTGTGTGTCACTAATCAGCAACCTAGACCTAGTAAGTAGTACTAGTATGTGTTAGTGTCAGGACGCTTTACGTTACTTACTTACTTCAGAGAAACCTCAAAATTCTTTTTTTATTTCAATTAGGGCTATAAAAGCTCTTATGAAATGTCAAGCTAGTTGCACAGTTCAAAGAAGTGTCTCATGGAGAAGAACCAGCAAGAAACTCCATGGACACTCTTAGTGCGAGGCTCATAGCATTCCTACTTCCCACGTTAGCTTACGACTTAGCCACTTTATTTCCAACTGTTTTAATATCATATGCAAGTTGTGTATCACTACCCCAGCGGGGCCCACTATGGCCCAAGAGCCAGTGGCTGCCAGACCTTCGTGATTTTATAAAAGCTGAAATTTCTCCCATACGTGCCTCTAGTATAGATACTAACAATCCCCACACATGATACCTGGGTAGTGGTTGCTTTAGCAGATAACAGGTAACAAAGGTGTATAAAATTCCATCTCAAATTCGTTATTTTATAAAACTTAATTTTTGGATATTTTATTCGTGATAATATCAGAATTCACCTTATTCATTGCCAGACACTTCGTATGGTTGCAACCCCCTGCCAGACACCCCTAAACTATGATAATTTGTAGTTCTACTTTCGTCATTTTATAAAAGCTGAATTTTATATATGTTATTTGAGACACTATGTTAAGATGTTTTCTCGAGAGCCAGACAGTTCCGAAGGTTGTTTCATCCTGCCAGACGCAATAGCGGCAATATACCATNGACTCATTACTAGTGGGAAGATACCATTCCTTAAATCCATATTAAGTATCGGCAATATACCTTAGTTAAGCCACATGTTCTAAAATACTAAGAATTGTTAAGTAGTGTGTTAAGACGAAATGTAGCGCTTAAAAAGACCTCTTGATTGGTGTATGATTCATTACTAGAGAGCAGATATCATTCCTTAAATTCACATAAAGTATCGACATTACGCCTTTGTTAAGCAACATATTCTAGAA
>NWSH02000537.1:9971959-9994245 GCA_002382865.2 Heliothis virescens
CCACTTACCAAGTCTTAGTATTTTAGAACATATTGCTTATTTGCTTAACTATGGTATATTGCCGCTATTGCGTCTGGCAGGATGAAACAACCTTCGGAACTGTCTGGCTCTCGAGAAAACATCTTAACATAGTGTCTCAAATAACATATATAAAATTCAGCTTTTATAAAATGACGAAAGTAGAACTACAAATTATCATAGTTTAGGGGTGTCTGGCAGGGGGTTGCAACCATACGAAGTGTCTGGCAATGAATAAGGTGAATTCTGATATTATCACGAATAAAATATCCAAAAATTAAGTTTTATAAAATAACGAATTTGTGATGGAATTTTATACACCTTTGTTACCTGTTATCTGCTAAAGCAACCACTATCCAGGTATCATGTGTGGGGATTGTTAGTATCTATACTAGAGGCACGTATGGGAGAAATTTCAGCTTTTATAAAATGACGAAGGTCTGGCAGCCACTGGCTCTTGCTCCACTTAACGCGGCCCTGGCACACAAAGGGCTCCCGAAGGAACACGGTGGGTTTTAGTCAGTAAAAGTCTGACACTCACTCACGCTGGAGGGGTCATCTGATGATTTCCCACCGATAAAAAAAAAGAAGTCGTGTATCACTAATTAGCAACCTAGACCTAGTAACAGTAGTCCCAGTATGTGATGGTGTCAGGTCGCTTTGGCGTACAAATGACATCGCCGAGCCAACTGCTGCTTCAGCGACTTGTGATAGATAGCCTAGTTGTAAACTGGTTTTATGTTTAATGGAGCGAGTAGTATAGTGATAAAAGCTTGAAGAAATAGATGCTTTATTATTTTTTGTCGAATATTTAGGTTGCATTTTGTTTGATTAAAATTGGCCTTAGTGAAATTCGCATTGAATTCCTAAACCTAATTACTTGTAGTGCTTGAAGTTCCGATTAAGCTAGCGCGATTCCTAGCGAATTCTTCAAGTCCTAAGTCTAAGTTAGTAAATTCCCTACTTGTTAGGTGCTTGCGCACGATTTAGTAAGATAATGGGCCCTTTTCTGTTAGCCTTTGGACGGTAATATCATAAATAAAACAAAATTTGCTCAAAGATAATATTGTATTGAATAGAATTCATCGACGCACAGTTAAACATTGAGGCAGCTAGGCTCCTCAAAATAACTTGCGAACGCGTGTATGATACAGTTTTTCTTTGAACTGTTTTATGACGTAGTTTTAAGCATATTTTAATGGTTTGATCACAATACCAATAGCCGCCCCACATTTTCTGTATATGAATCTTGGTTACTCATCTTCGAAGGCTTTCACGAATGAATAACTACTCAACTAAGTTATGACAAGAAATTAATTTTCTTATTGAATATATAGGTTCTACAATACAAAACAGTAGCGGAAGTTGATGTACCTATTATACCTCAATTTATTATGTATACCATAGGCTTTATAAGGTCATCAGCTTACCAAAACTGACCGCACCAAAAAGTATTTAACCGCCGAACAAAACAAACAGTTTTGGCGCATAATGGTCTCCGATGTGTAGATAAGCCATTACAGCCTCTGACCATAGTGAAGGTCAGTTAATTGTGGTGCTGTGAACTATGGCCGGGCTTGGAACTCCTTTCCCGCCATCTGGGTCAGCTGTTTACACAAAATGGCACGCACGCATTGACTCATCATCGGCATACGGTGAATTATTTCGAAATTAATTATCATCGACGTAGTTTCTTAATAATTTTTAGGTACGTCATTAAATTACTTAGGTTTATTTTATTGGGTTTTATTTTAAGAATTTATTAGAATTTGATTTAATGTTTTATATAATGGTTACAATTAAACGTATTTTCCTTGTTCTCTTGTTCTGTCCACAAATGCTAATTATAGGAAGATTGGTAATGATTAGCACCAGCGTTGAGGCAAATCTATACTAATATTATAAAGCTGAAGTGATTGTTTGTTTGAACGCGCTAATCTCAGGAACTACTGGTCCGATTTGAAAAATTCTTTCAGTGTTAGATAGCCCATTTATCGAGGAAGGTTATAGGCTACTTTTTATCCGGGTGCACGCAGTAGTTCCCACGGGAAAGCGGGTGAAACCGCTGGCGGAAGCTAGTAAATAATACAATTGAAAACTCTGAATTTAGTTATGCTAAAACAGTGAAATTAAATTAAAATTAATAGTGTATTGTGGTGGTGTAAGGAAAAATTATGTGATAGAAATTGCTGACATAAGAAAGAAATGCCTATTATTATCTGTATGTTATGACTTATTAGGTACTAGCTTTCCGCCCACGGCTTCGCCCGCGTGGAATTCGGTTCGACACACAGCGCCATCTACAATCCATCCATCAAGCAAACAATATTTTTGTTTTCCCTCGGGAATATCTATTTTTTATATTTCGGGATAAAAAGTACCCTATTATTTAATCCGGACTTCTAACTTTACGTCTGCAAAATTTCAAAGCAATCGGTTCAGTAGTTACGGCGTGAAAGCGGAACAAACAAACAAACTCACTTTCCGATTTATAATAATTATTATATAGTGCATTTATTTTATCATGAGTTCCCTGACAGTTCATAACTGATAGTTATAGTGATGTAACCTAACGAAAGTTAATCGAATATTTTTTAATATCGAATCGGTTGGCAAAGAAAATGAAATCGGAACTGCGAATTTTTATATGGCCGCAACTCTACATCGATTTTTTTACCGATTCAGTAACTTGCGTCAATCTCTATTGACGCAAGTCACAATCCATTTCATGCATCTGACATTTACGACATTTTTTAAAATCATATTTTTTTAACATCGATTATTTCGTTTATTGGCCATTTATATTTATTAAGTTCATTTAAAATATCAAGAAATATAGTTTACTGGGTAACTATAGTCCATTTATTTTGTCATGAGTTCCCTGGCAGTTCATATTTGATAGTTATATTGATGTAACCTAACGAAACTTAAACGAATATTTTTTAATATCGAATCGGTTGGCAAAGGAAATGAAATCGGAACTGCGAATTTTTATATGGCCGCTACTCTACATCGATTTTTTTACCGATTCAGTATCTTGTGTCAATCTCTATTGACGCAAGTCACATTCCATTTCATGGATTTGACATTTACGACATTTTGTAAAATCATATTTTTTTAACATCGATTATTTAGTTTATTGACCTTTCATATTTATTAAGTTCATTTAAAATATCAAGAAATATAGTTTACTGGGTAACTAACAAGGAAACAATACTTAAAAACAACGTTGTTTTGTTGGTTTATTTGTTATCGCTCTAAAGCAGTATGCGTGTGATGGAAAACTTAGATCTGTCAGGGAACTCATGCTAACGTAAAAATACTATAGTAAGGATTAGTAAGGACTAGTAAGGATGACATCAGTTTTGACTATTTCAAAGGGCATGTTTATTACAGGGTTGTCATTCCATGGGTTGACGAAAGTAGACCAAGGTGTATATTTGTGGTTAATGACGTAGGTCCTCTCATACAATTCGTTTGAAACATTTCTTCGTAGCACCTAAATGACACATTACGAGACATGAGCCGATAAGCAGCACCGCGTTTGTTTTGTTTATTAAAAACACATAGGTAAATACTAAGAGCGTATATTCCACTTATACAAAAAAAAAACAAGACTCCCCAAGCCGTGAGAATTTACTTTTTGTTTAGCTGACTGACTCCTTGAGGTGAAAATGAGGCTTGAGACCTTGAGACAATCAATTAATTGATTGTAGATTATTCGAAGTAGTTCACTGCTTGAATTCATAGCTATAGGGCATATGGGGGTGTGTGCTACCTGTCTCGTGTAATTTTGACGTTCGAGAAGTGTTGTTTTCAGCCTACTTTCAATTGAATTAATGCTTTTTGATTTCGAGTGATAGTAAGTTCATCGTTTCAGCTGAAGTCCACTGCTAGACAAGGGCCTCCACCAAAATTCGCCACTGCTCTTTCCCAGGTTATAACAAAAAAAAGGGCTGCGGGATTGTTTAAAAGAGTAATTGCGGTTTTGGTACACGAAGGACTTCAGAAGGAAAAAATGACAGTAAAAGTTCAAAAGGAATATGAAAACCGCCAGTTGACGTTAGTATTCGATCATTTTTAATTACAACGCTTACATCATATAGGTAAATTATTGATTCATGAATATGAAAGATATTGCAGGGTTTTAATTAAAAACTAAATATTATAGCCAGTTCTATAACATGTCTAAGCTATCTACGTTGTTGAAAGCTACTGTTATAACTTCTATCTTCCTATCATCCAAAGTTGCGACAATGAATACCTATAAAAATCTCTGAATTTCAGATGGCTTGTATTTCTTATCAGGTACTTTTGAAAGGATAATACGTACCAACTGACAGTATACAAATACGTTACATTAGCATCTCTTATTTACTTCACAATGCTCATTAACTCGAGTAAAACAATATGCCCAGTAAACGGTAATCATAAGTCGATAAGAATCTACCCCACCGGTAGCCATGTGTTTTGGAAGTCTTGATCTTGCCTCCAATTCTCACGACATGAACAGTTCTTTGGATACAAACCAAATGCTTCTCACCAAAGTGACACTTTATTTATCAACATTGATTCCGAAGTTAATGAGAAAAATACGCTTCCTTTGCGCAAATATGCATGTGTCAATATTTGTGTCGTTCACTATAACTTTTGGACTAGAGCTTCCGAAATATATTCAATACAAAACGCCCTAATTTAATTAACATTTTACACGTTTCAAAAGAAACAGCTAGGGATCAAAAACATCCCGTTCCATGAAATAAATCTTCTCTTGAAACTTCTAGAGGCAACTCTTCAAGTGTTTACTTAATTAAAGGACAGTCGGTACTTATTTGGCCTCGCATGACCCCGTTACCTACTGAAATCGGGCACGGCCTTGCAAGCATCCTTTTATCATGTTCGAAAATTCATGTTTTCGAAGGCTTTTCCCCATGAGCTGTATTCTCGGAGCGGGGTGAGACGGCTGCGCCTCATCTCCTTTCGCGGCGGTAAGGCGACACCGCGAGAACTCCCGCGACTCTCGCCAGTCGCACCACAGCACGCGTCGACTCGACATGTAAGTANTTCATGCATCTGACATTTACGACATTTTTTAAAATCATATTTTTTTAACATCGATTATTTCGTTTATTGGCCATTTATATTTATTAAGTTCATTTAAAATATCAAGAAATATAGTTTACTGGGTAACTATAGTCCATTTATTTTGTCATGAGTTCCCTGGCAGTTCATATTTGATAGTTATATTGATGTAACCTAACGAAACTTAAACGAATATTTTTTAATATCGAATCGGTTGGCAAAGGAAATGAAATCGGAACTGCGAATTTTTATATGGCCGCTACTCTACATCGATTTTTTTACCGATTCAGTATCTTGTGTCAATCTCTATTGACGCAAGTCACATTCCATTTCATGGATTTGACATTTACGACATTTTGTAAAATCATATTTTTTTAACATCGATTATTTAGTTTATTGACCTTTCATATTTATTAAGTTCATTTAAAATATCAAGAAATATAGTTTACTGGGTAACTAACAAGGAAACAATACTTAAAAACAACGTTGTTTTGTTGGTTTATTTGTTATCGCTCTAAAGCAGTATGCGTGTGATGGAAAACTTAGATCTGTCAGGGAACTCATGCTAACGTAAAAATACTATAGTAAGGATTAGTAAGGACTAGTAAGGATGACATCAGTTTTGACTATTTCAAAGGGCATGTTTATTACAGGGTTGTCATTCCATGGGTTGACGAAAGTAGACCAAGGTGTATATTTGTGGTTAATGACGTAGGTCCTCTCATACAATTCGTTTGAAACATTTCTTCGTAGCACCTAAATGACACATTACGAGACATGAGCCGATAAGCAGCACCGCGTTTGTTTTGTTTATTAAAAACACATAGGTAAATACTAAGAGCGTATATTCCACTTATACAAAAAAAAAACAAGACTCCCCAAGCCGTGAGAATTTACTTTTTGTTTAGCTGACTGACTCCTTGAGGTGAAAATGAGGCTTGAGACCTTGAGACAATCAATTAATTGATTGTAGATTATTCGAAGTAGTTCACTGCTTGAATTCATAGCTATAGGGCATATGGGGGTGTGTGCTACCTGTCTCGTGTAATTTTGACGTTCGAGAAGTGTTGTTTTCAGCCTACTTTCAATTGAATTAATGCTTTTTGATTTCGAGTGATAGTAAGTTCATCGTTTCAGCTGAAGTCCACTGCTAGACAAGGGCCTCCACCAAAATTCGCCACTGCTCTTTCCCAGGTTATAACAAAAAAAAGGGCTGCGGGATTGTTTAAAAGAGTAATTGCGGTTTTGGTACACGAAGGACTTCAGAAGGAAAAAATGACAGTAAAAGTTCAAAAGGAATATGAAAACCGCCAGTTGACGTTAGTATTCGATCATTTTTAATTACAACGCTTACATCATATAGGTAAATTATTGATTCATGAATATGAAAGATATTGCAGGGTTTTAATTAAAAACTAAATATTATAGCCAGTTCTATAACATGTCTAAGCTATCTACGTTGTTGAAAGCTACTGTTATAACTTCTATCTTCCTATCATCCAAAGTTGCGACAATGAATACCTATAAAAATCTCTGAATTTCAGATGGCTTGTATTTCTTATCAGGTACTTTTGAAAGGATAATACGTACCAACTGACAGTATACAAATACGTTACATTAGCATCTCTTATTTACTTCACAATGCTCATTAACTCGAGTAAAACAATATGCCCAGTAAACGGTAATCATAAGTCGATAAGAATCTACCCCACCGGTAGCCATGTGTTTTGGAAGTCTTGATCTTGCCTCCAATTCTCACGACATGAACAGTTCTTTGGATACAAACCAAATGCTTCTCACCAAAGTGACACTTTATTTATCAACATTGATTCCGAAGTTAATGAGAAAAATACGCTTCCTTTGCGCAAATATGCATGTGTCAATATTTGTGTCGTTCACTATAACTTTTGGACTAGAGCTTCCGAAATATATTCAATACAAAACGCCCTAATTTAATTAACATTTTACACGTTTCAAAAGAAACAGCTAGGGATCAAAAACATCCCGTTCCATGAAATAAATCTTCTCTTGAAACTTCTAGAGGCAACTCTTCAAGTGTTTACTTAATTAAAGGACAGTCGGTACTTATTTGGCCTCGCATGACCCCGTTACCTACTGAAATCGGGCACGGCCTTGCAAGCATCCTTTTATCATGTTCGAAAATTCATGTTTTCGAAGGCTTTTCCCCATGAGCTGTATTCTCGGAGCGGGGTGAGACGGCTGCGCCTCATCTCCTTTCGCGGCGGTAAGGCGACACCGCGAGAACTCCCGCGACTCTCGCCAGTCGCACCACAGCACGCGTCGACTCGACATGTAAGTACGACCACGCTCTGTCAGTGCCCCATAGTGTACAAGTGAAAAAATATACAAGTGTTTTTTTTTTATAAAGCCAAGGTGCATTGATCTTGCCTCATCCTTTAATCGATTGCCCGTCCTGGTAAGTAGGGTGGTAGTGCAGTGCTTATCGATGGTATGGTGCATTTACCGGTAATTTATAATTATGTGCTCGTAATTCTTTCAAGAAAAAATCAGTTGAACGTGCTTTAAGTTTAGATTCAAGTTAAGATAAAATATTTTTTAAATAATTGAGCGAAGTGCTTTTAAAGCCTACTGAGCATTTTCAGCATTTTTGTAATTATTAATCGTTTATAAATACTTTTTACTTCGACCTACGATACATCTCCTAACATGCCAGCAATTTTGTAATCATGTCCCATTTCTATTTTTGAATATCGCGGTGCTCGGTTTCATTTTCGGTAGCCAATGGGAGCGAGCTACGCTGACGTTTTCCCGCTCTTTTGGCAGATTGCCAGTTGCCAACCAATGGCGTGGAAGCGCGGGATGTGGGGGCGGCTGATGAGCATGCGTGGAAACGCGCGGACTGTCAAACTTTTAGCTCGCCTAGTTCTTTTTTCTATTTTTAATTTAGACCAGAGAAGTTTGCAGCCAGCTGGTATCCGATTCTATTTTCCATGCAAAGAGGTCGCATAGTTTACAGCTTCCTCCGAATGCTGGAAGGACCTTAATCGCTAGCATTTAACTGAAAATATTAGATGATATACCTATGGTAAAGGAAGTAGCTATAATGCTATACAGTATTCAATGGTTATTGTAAACCTGAATAGGCAGAGTAAATAAATGTCAACCAGCTTAAGTACCTTTGAAATAACAAAATACGACAATTTCACAATAAACTTGGAAACACTTGAAATACCAGAAAATTGATGGCGCCTTGAGACAGTCGATTGTAAAGAAAGCCAAGGTCATGACGAATTGTAATTATCGGTACTATAAGTAACTCAGTCAAATTAATACAATTTTATTGGTTTAAATAAATGTATTTAGTTGGGAAAACAAACGTATTTAAGAGATGTTAGGATAAAAAAGTTCCTGGTTACACCATGAATTAAATGTCCGACAAAAAATAGTTTTTTCTATTGTGTCTGGGGCCAATTGCGTTCAATGCCCTAACTTAGGTCTATCGACTTAATTTTTTATTGGTAGATTGTTCTATTAGACAAGAAGCTCAGGAAGAGTTGTATCGTTGTATCTGAATTGCTACATATTTTCTAGCAAAAATCAAATTCCAGAGTTCGCGATATAAAAATCAATTTTACGTGGGATTAGGATTTCAGTTCTGTATTTGTTGTGGCTGATTCAAAATTATCTTCCAGCTGTGTTAATTGAGAAGTAAGGGTTGTTCATGTTTTCTTTTCATTAAGATTTAAAAAGATAATGGCTTGGAACCTTTTTTCTATAAGATTCTTTCGAAGATTTAAATTCCTGGTACCTACTAGTTAAATCTAAATTGGGAGTGTTTAGATAAATGGTAGGTCAAGTTGCCCCAAAACTCTTTTTGGACTGGCGCCAAAAACTGTTGTCTGACGTCACCGTATTCTAAACAATGGCACACACAACCTTAATATTGTAATTAAATTGCATACAATGAGCTATATTTTATAATCGCTCAATGCTACCAAAGACATGTTTCTTAGTATTCTTAATCTTATTTAATTTGCAAGGTTGGGTGTGGTATTGTTTTCCTAGCTTTTTGTTAGGAGTTGTATAAGGAAAGTTTATTTGTTTAAAAGTTCTAAAGAAGCTGATATCGTTAGGGTTTTAGTAGTAAACTCTGGTTCTAAAATAGTGAACCCCTTTTTTCTCTCTTGAAGTTGAGAGCTAACAAACGCCAAAGTTAAATCAATTTTACGTCCATGAATGACAGTTGAAGTTCTGTCCTCTAAGATTCTCCAACGGAAACAATACAACATACATTATGCACAAATATTTGGACAGTATTAGTCAGTGACAGTTCATTGAATGAACTTGCAAGGAATGCGAGAGCAAACAAACTATTCCGATGTAAAGCTATAATGTAGGAAACAAAATAAATGACTACATTATCTCGAGAACGCAAATATGGCGGGAATGCGTTTATTTGTTCCCATTCGCATGTCGCGGTCGCATCGTGACAACTTCTTTGGTGCATCCGTCAAATAAGTTGAACTATTTTTATTTGTAGGACTAAAATACGTCATTATCGATGATCGTGCGGTCCTATAGCAGGTGAAGACTAAAAATATGATCTGAGTTGACAGCTGTAACAATTTTTGACAAGGTTTTAACCTCAATTTGCGGTTTAACTCCAAAACCAAACAATAACTAACGATCTAATCTAAATGTAACATTAAAATCAGTGGCTATACAAATGACCCACTGTCCGAAGTCATCCAAAAGTGATCTGATTACAGATTATACAATTCGCTACACAATACTGTTCAGTATTACCAGCGTCCGTACCGGTTTATACAATAAGGGTCATCATTCTCCAAGATAACAGGGTCTTAAAGAATTTCATTAATGCCACCGGTCCGTTGACTCTCGTTGACTGGACCCTTTGAAATTTATCGCGAAATGTGAGTCACGTTTGCAAATGCTTTTCTTTTGAATCACACATGGCTCAAGTTTGATGTCGGTGTGAGAATGAGTAAAACAAAGGTTTTCTGTGTTAAGAGTTCATTGTTTCGAAACAGGTATTTTGTTAATTTAGGAGTTTTCCAACCTGTAAACATGTTTTTTTTGTTAGAATTACCTGTCTTAAAAGTTTAGGTGATAATAAAAACACCAAGGCACGTATGATAAACCTCAAAAGTCTGTTAGTAAGCCGCAGGTCTACCTGAATCCGAATTGTCCCTTAAAAAGGAATATTCCATGCAAGGAGAACGATGACCTAGAAATCGAGTTTTAGAACACATAGACAATGGGATCTATCGGTACTTTTTTTAAAATCGTGAGTGCGTGGACATGGGACATGCGTAGTATGCGTACTTACCTTTACTATGCTGTTCGAATTTTAAATAGTATCCCATAATTTCTTTGTATTCTAATAGTGGTTGAACCGAATGTTTTGGTACTAAATGATGATGAAGCATATAAGGCAAGTTTAGTGTTTTTGTCTAGAGCACATATTTGCACGTATAGCGCTTTAATAAAACGTGACGGAATTCATGACCTGCCTAACACGTTATTAAAAGACCTATTATAACATTTATCTAAGAATGCATAACAAGGAAATATTCTAATCGCGATCTGAAAACTCTTCGTTCCCATCAGTAATCGGCGTAAGACATTACCGTTTCATTAGTTGCTGTAGTTAGCGTTTAGAGTTCCTTAACCTTTGTCAGTAATGACTAGAAAAAGTTAATGACTTCTTAACTCATTCTGTAATCGGAACACTTATTTCACTTTATTGGAATTACTCGGTGCATCGCTAGGTAGATGTCAAGTGTTTTTGTGAGTTTGTCTGTTGCAAATCTATGAGATTCGTTATAGGAGTTTTTTGTATAAGTAGTCAGCAATTTTCATAGTCAAGTAAGGCTTGTTACACAATTTCTGTATTATTTGATTTTCATTCACATTCGTTCATCAATTTGATAACAACTCGCACAAATATTAACTATTGGATGGTGGTAAAACTGACCTTAAAGGCCTATTTACACATTGAGATTTTATTCCCCGTTGCTTGCCATTTTATTGCAGGAATATTTGACAGGCGACCATATCCCTATTGCAAGATTACGTTTACATAGTGCAAGTAGCATCTTGCTGCAATAAAATGGCAAGTAACGGGCAATAAAATCGCAATGTGTAAAATGGGCCTTTAAGGATGATTTAAAAGCTAAAGATTGAGAGAGATTGAGAGAGAAGAGACATTGACCTCTTAAGCTGCAAATAAAAGCACAGCAATCCCTTCAAGAATTTTCATTCAACTTCACGAATACCTAAGCACCTAAGACTGAAACGGTAACAGAACTAAACCAAAGTAAATCCCTTCACTCAAGATCAATGCACCCTGGGTTCCATAAATAGCTAGAGCTGTTCCACAAACTTATTGACATATACTTACTTACATACACACTGTATTTGTACAGACGACAGCAAGTCAACGTATACGCATCTGTCAAATTTTACCAATCGAATATTAACCTTCCGCTATTGTGATAAGGTTGAAAATCTATTGCAGAAATTTGACAGATTGTGGTAACTTGATGTGCTGTCGTCTGTACGTTTACTTTTCAATTTCCTCCACGAGGCACAAGGCAGCCAGGTTCTAGATATGACTTATTCGTAATTTTTAACACTGGCAATGAAGGTTGTTTATTAACGTGGCCGGTTTACATTTCACGCCGTTTTTTTTTGCGTAAAGGTAGTATTTGTAAATGTAAAAAAGTCGTGACCAAACGAATGTTCAAGTAAATCAGCATAAATCAAAACAATCGTGAGTCAGGCTCATTGGTTTTATTATTCTTTATCCGCACCTTATGTTGTGGTTGTTATTAAATTTCTCAAGAGACGTCAGGGTTGACTTCCCTGAAAAAGTTCTGGGCAATTTGGCTCTCGAAAGAATACCACCAAAGACAGCTTTCAGACCACACAGACCTTGCTGATTTACAATGTACTCACGAAAGATTCAAATACGGAATACAATTGCCATAAAATATGTCACGTAACAAACATTCTGTTTTTATTGAAAAAAGAAACTAACAAGACAATTTCGTTACAGCTTTTGCATCTAGAGGAGTAAACAAACACAAACCGCCAAAATGGACGCGATCAAAAAGAAGATGCAGGCGATGAAGCTGGAGAAGGACAACGCGCTTGACCGCGCCGCCATGTGCGAGCAGCAGGCCAAGGACGCCAACCTTCGTGCTGAGAAGGTACGCGACACACTTGACCGTTTATGGATTAGCGCCGTGTGCACGCTTTGGGCGAGCACTGGCTTGTAAGAAATTACGCTTTTAAAAATAGAACAGGAAAAGTGTGTAATAAAAAATTAGGGTTAACAATAGTTAGGTAAAGTTTGAATTTCCACTCGAATAAGTTGTTCGATTCTTTACAACTCTAGGCTAATGGAGCTGAAATTCTTTCAAGAAAGTGCACACTGTTTATATAAAATAGCAAAATGAAAAAAGATTATATCATACTGTACTTTGAAAACACTGGTACACTGGTACATTAAATAATTAAATGTAGTTAGTACCTGGATCTATAAAAACACGTCAGTTTTTGCTCTAGACCATGTTTTTGTAGAATAAGTCGGTGTCAAGCGTGAAAATCCTTTTATTTCCACAAGTGCGATGCAGAACATTGAACTTTATAAAAACACGACAGTATTGATTTACTAAATTGTAATCGCAATGTCACATTGGTGTCTAATTACCAAGTCATCCATTACACAAATATTGGTAAACAGATATACCATGACTATATGTATATTACCATTACTGTACTCTAAAAAGTACACACTAAAGCTGACTAAAGTCAAAAGTGACTAAAAAAAAGTACACACTAAAGCTGAAAAAGTATTTACTATAGGTAATACTCGAAACAGCTGTTAATTAAGAAATTCCACACCAATTAAACAAGCAAGGCCATCCAATAAATTATTCAGTACAAATTAAATAAAAAATATATATACGAATGATATACGTATATATAATTTTCTCTTTTCATTTTGCTGTGCGTCAGGCCTTGACCATACCCGTGTCAGGGCTAAGGACGACTACCTCTGACAACTTAGATATATGTAGTTATTATCTTTATGTATGTATGTTACTTATGCATTATAAGCTTATTCTTGCTGCAGAATGGAATTACATTTATCTTTGTACTTGTATAAGTACAGATGCATATTGTACCGACTTGAGATTTATTATAAAACGTGGTTTTAAAACTTACTAGCTTTACGGCCGTTCCTAATAAGCTATCTGTCTATTGATTTGCTTACTAGAGATAAAATTTTGACATTAGCTCCATACAAGTAATCCTCCAAGTAATCTCTAGTAGCCAAATCAACAGATAGATAGATTATTGAATTCCATAGTTAGCCCATCAACTCTTTTCGAGAGTTTATACCTAGTACAAAAGCTGGTACTTTTTTGATAACACATTTTTATAATCATAGGGGTAGGGTTAAAATATCAGGGGAATAACGTAAGAATATAAACGGTTTTTATTTAATTTGAACAGGATATCATTTCTCAAATGAATCTGTAATGTAATCAGTATTGTTGTTTCTTAATACAGAGCGAATGACTGAATTGTCTTGACGATTAAACAAAAGAATTTTGTTCAATAATAAACATTCGAAGGATGTTTGTCCTTGTTTTAACAGTTTAATGCATATCAATTAAAATATTAACTGAACGAATTTAGTTAATAACTACAACTNATCTGTCAAATTTTACCAATCGAATATTAACCTTCCGCCATTGTGATAAGGTTGAAAATCTATTGCAGAAATTTGACAGATTGTGGTAACTTGATGTGCTGTTATCTGTACGTTTACTTTTCAATTTCCTCCACGAGGCACAAGGCAGCCAGGTTCTAGATATGACTTATTCGTAATTTTTAACACTGGCAATGAAGGTTGTTTATTAACGTGGCCGGTTTACATTTCACGCCGTTTTTTTTTGCGTAAAGGTAGTATTTGTAAATGTAAAAAAGTCGTGACCAAACGAATGTTCAAGTAAATCAGCATAAATCAAAACAATCGTGAGTCAGGCTCATTGGTTTTATTATTCTTTATCCGCACCTTATGTTGTGGTTGTTATTAAATTTCTCAAGAGACGTCAGGGTTGACTTCCCTGAAAAAGTTCTGGGCAATTTGGCTCTCGAAAGAATACCACCAAAGACAGCTTTCAGACCACACAGACCTTGCTGATTTACAATGTACTCACGAAAGATTCAAATACGGAATACAATTGCCATAAAATATGTCACGTAACAAACATTCTGTTTTTATTGAAAAAAGAAACTAACAAGACAATTTCGTTACAGCTTTTGCATCTAGAGGAGTAAACAAACACAAACCGCCAAAATGGACGCGATCAAAAAGAAGATGCAGGCGATGAAGCTGGAGAAGGACAACGCGCTTGACCGCGCCGCCATGTGCGAGCAGCAGGCCAAGGACGCCAACCTTCGTGCTGAGAAGGTACGCGACACACTTGACCGTTTATGGATTAGCGCCGTGTGCACGCTTTGGGCGAGCACTGGCTTGTAAGAAATTACGCTTTTAAAAATAGAACAGGAAAAGTGTGTAATAAAAAATTAGGGTTAACAATAGTTAGGTAAAGTTTGAATTTCCACTCGAATAAGTTGTTCGATTCTTTACAACTCTAGGCTAATGGAGCTGAAATTCTTTCAAGAAAGTGCACACTGTTTATATAAAATAGCAAAATGAAAAAAGATTATATCATACTGTACTTTGAAAACACTGGTACACTGGTACATTAAATAATTAAATGTAGTTAGTACCTGGATCTATAAAAACACGTCAGTTTTTGCTCTAGACCATGTTTTTGTAGAATAAGTCGGTGTCAAGCGTGAAAATCCTTTTATTTCCACAAGTGCGATGCAGAACATTGAACTTTATAAAAACACGACAGTATTGATTTACTAAATTGTAATCGCAATGTCACATTGGTGTCTAATTACCAAGTCATCCATTACACAAATATTGGTAAACAGATATACCATGACTATATGTATATTACCATTACTGTACTCTAAAAAGTACACACTAAAGCTGACTAAAGTCAAAAGTGACTAAAAAAAAGTACACACTAAAGCTGAAAAAGTATTTACTATAGGTAATACTCGAAACAGCTGTTAATTAAGAAATTCCACACCAATTAAACAAGCAAGGCCATCCAATAAATTATTCAGTACAAATTAAATAAAAAATATATATACGAATGATATACGTATATATAATTTTCTCTTTTCATTTTGCTGTGCGTCAGGCCTTGACCATACCCGTGTCAGGGCTAAGGACGACTACCTCTGACAACTTAGATATATGTAGTTATTATCTTTATGTATGTATGTTACTTATGCATTATAAGCTTATTCTTGCTGCAGAATGGAATTACATTTATCTTTGTACTTGTATAAGTACAGATGCATATTGTACCGACTTGAGATTTATTATAAAACGTGGTTTTAAAACTTACTAGCTTTACGGCCGTTCCTAATAAGCTATCTGTCTATTGATTTGCTTACTAGAGATAAAATTTTGACATTAGCTCCATACAAGTAATCCTCCAAGTAATCTCTAGTAGCCAAATCAACAGATAGATAGATTATTGAATTCCATAGTTAGCCCATCAACTCTTTTCGAGAGTTTATACCTAGTACAAAAGCTGGTACTTTTTTGATAACACATTTTTATAATCATAGGGGTAGGGTTAAAATATCAGGGGAATAACGTAAGAATATAAACGGTTTTTATTTAATTTGAACAGGATATCATTTCTCAAATGAATCTGTAATGTAATCAGTATTGTTGTTTCTTAATACAGAGCGAATGACTGAATTGTCTTGACGATTAAACAAAAGAATTTTGTTCAATAATAAACATTCGAAGGATGTTTGTCCTTGTTTTAACAGTTTAATGCATATCAATTAAAATATTAACTGAACGAATTTAGTTAATAACTACAACTGAAAGTTTAGCTAGGTATTAATTGATAGAAAAAACTTAAATTACAAATGAAATATGTATGGCCATGTAAAAGCGTAATTACAGAAAATTGTGAAGCGTCAGGAATTTTCAATAGTTTAATAGTAAAGTTCATTCTCGTATCCAATTAGATTTTGTCATCTACCATGTAAAGAAACCTTTAGGCTGAGGCCAAACGAGCGTAATTTTTTGAGTCGTGAGTCGCAGAATTTCGGTCGCAGAAAATCGTTACAAACAAAAAAGACAACTCATTTTGCGTTGCCGTGTAAATCAAATAGGACTTTTGTATGAAAGCAGATTTTCTGACCGAAATTCTGCTACTCACAACTCACAAAATTATGCTCGTTTGGCCTCCGCCTTAGTAAAAAAAATTAAAAGAGATCTTCCAAAACCTCTAACTTCTAAATTCGTGTGCGTAGGCCGAGGAAGAGGCAAGACAGCTCCAGAAGAAGATCCAGACCATTGAGAACGACCTTGACCAGACCCAGGAGTCGCTCATGCAGGTCAACGGCAAGCTTGAGGAGAAGGAAAAGGCTCTTCAGAACGTGAGTATCTATAGTCTTTCAGTACGGATGACGATTCTTGGCGAGTATGGTATTTACTCGATAGATGTTTTTCATCTCTCTCTGGTCGTGTCGGATTGCCATTCCATCGGATGATGAGAGTGAAGGACGAGAGAGTGCACCTGTGTCTGCGCAAATGCTTGTGCATTATAATATGTCCTGCGCAGCTAGCTGATCTCCTTAGTGAGAACAGCAATCGTGGCTGATAATAAATCGGTCGTCATCTTTCTTGTCTATTGAGCAGATCATGGAGTAATTTCAAGCTTGCCGATATACGTTAATTGTAGCCTTAATGTTGGTCCACCTGATCGTATAACGTGGACTTCAAAAAGTGCCGGATTTTGTGCTAAGTTTAAACCATCATCTTGAACAAAGTGAAAGGTTTAAACTTAGCACTGAAATCAGTAATTTGAATGACCATGTTTCGTTATAAGGTTGGGTGTTTTTTGTAAAGCTTAATTGTTGGAGTTCAAAGGATAAACGTCTATGATCGTAACTATATGACTTAAAGTGTACAACATGTAAAGTAACGCTAGTAAAATCTTTGTTATTTTGACGCATCTTTCAGAA
Source organism: Heliothis virescens (assembly GCA_002382865.2). Taxonomy (NCBI): domain Eukaryota; kingdom Metazoa; phylum Arthropoda; class Insecta; order Lepidoptera; family Noctuidae; genus Heliothis; species Heliothis virescens. The sequence goes on from NWSH02000537.1 coordinate 9,989,216, forward strand.
TTTTCAGCCTGTAAAATTGACCATAGTACTAATATATTTATACTATCTACTAGATACTGCCAAGTATTTCCTATCCTTAGAATCTGTTCGTATCCTTTCAACCTTATCCTCTACTTGTTCATTACCGAGGATCGAACGTGACATGCAAACTTAGTTGAAGATTTTGCATAAGCTGGTAAACATTAGTACTTGGAGAGAAGATTTCTAATGGCATTAATCTAGCCATTGCTTTGACTTTAGCAATTCCTTTTAAATAACTATTATATACGGTTGATGATACAATGTACGTGAAACAAAACGCGAGCGATGATTAAGCTACCCACGACAAAAAGGGTTTAAAATCTTATGAACGATTTTTATTGTCTATTGATGTGGACGGTAAACAATTGATGATATCATCAAAATAATTAATAGTCCAGAATTTAATTAGAGCACTCGTGTCAATAATAAAAGATCATCAGACGAGCCAAAAACCTTGGCCGATTGGCAGCCCGACAGATATCAAAGTGATAGAGATGCCTATCTGTTGAATAGGTGTCGATAGAAATAATCATAGATTTAGTGGAGATAAAATACATTTATCGTTACTCATCTACGTTGAAATAAATGAGGAAAAAGAGGACACACTCGTATATACTACAGTGCCAGGATATGTACCTTTAAAATCGTAATAAATGAACATCTTTTCGGAGGTCACGAATTCACGATTGATTGTCTTATCAAAACACGGCACGTTGTCGATTAATTCACTTCGGACATTAATACATGGTATAAAACCTTAAAGGAAAGGACATAAATCTACCAAGAAAGGGAAAGATTTTTTATCCTTAAATATGCAGAAGTGACAAGTAAAGAAAACACAATTTGGCAACTTCGCGAGCGGCCTTTTGTCCGTTTAATGACATGGCAGCTATAAGTAGGCATTATTATAGAAGCAGAATGTGCAATGACGTGCTTCCATTATAATAGTTCGGGCTCCACCACGTGTAGTAACACCAGATGCCGTAGTAGTTGCGCGCTGTAGGGGGCTGCGGTGTATCGCGAGCTATTTTCAGCGCTCGCCACCTAATATGGGCCCGCTGCCCGGTGTTTCAGTAAAAATAGATTCTGGACTCACTCGATACGTCAGCGCTCAACATTAGCTAATTTACGGAATATTTCGCTCAAATTGTTTGAAAGATCAATTAACTTAGTGATTAATTAGTGCGGAATACTTACGTCGTGTTCAAATCGGTGTTTTTATTTTTGTTCTTTTAATTTAATTTATTTCAAACAACAGTTTGAATAGAAATAAAATTTTAAATTCGAATCAAATTGAAAGCGTTTGAAATTCCCGCGTCTAACAATAAACAAATGAGTGCAGCTCGGTCGGTAAAACAGTGCAACACAAACAAAAGATGGCAGCAAGTTAGGCGCGACTACAGCGCCGCGGTGGCTCGTTGGGAGAGACAGTCAGTCAACATGGCCGCCGGCGCTGCGCGGCCGGTCGGACCGCGCCGAGCGTAGTAATGTCCGCGTCCGCGCCCCACGCCCACGGGCGCACCCCCGTGCGGCGCAGGGGGCACCAGCACCACCCGCGCCTGCGGGGAGACCGCGCGCCCGCCCCCAGCGCGCCCGCCACCGATCCGTCCAAACAAGTGACCTTACTCAGCCAAACAGACGATGTTGTGCCTTGTGTCAATAGTGTTAGTGAATCTCAACAAGTGACAAGGACGAATAGTGACGATGCACTTTCGAATCGAAATACAATCGAGGACTATGCGAATAATGATGAAGAAATTGAATTTGATACTAGAATTAAGGACCCCGAGTCGCTCGAGACTTCAGACGAAGAATTTTCATTCCGCGAAGAGCGGTCGGCGGGAGACGGGGCTGAATTTATCACGACAGTCCCCTCAGATATATCAGATGATGACCCTGAGACGGCAGAACTCGCAAAACTCAGGTGTACCAGCGAGTGCACGGAGGTGCTGGCAGAAAGAGAGAACAGGCGGAGGCGAAGATGTGCCGACTATCCCGGTTTGGCGTTCGGAAGTTCCATATTCTCTTCGGATACTATGATGAAATTCTCTATCATCAAAAATGAGTTGCAGAACATCAAGAACACTGCACTGAAAAGGGTAATGTCCTTTGTTATTTAAGCTTCTGTTCAGTAGTGTGTGTGAGACAGGCGTGGGCCAAATGCGCACAGAACTATTTTTAATCGTGTACCGTCGGGAAAGCGTTGAATCTGCTCCACGAAGCGAGGCAGAGGCAGCACATCTCGCGCGTGGCGATCAGCTGAGCGCTGACATTCCGTTTGACATGTTTACTCGGGCGACTGCACGCGACGCCGCTAGATGTCGTGCCGGACGATAAGCGCACGTGGCTCCTAGCTGTCGGCCCTTGCCCTTAATTTCTAAATTATTCAGAAGGCAACAGACATAAACACGAACATTTAATTTTTCTTAATAAGTATACAAACATGGATTTATTACCGCCTGACCTAACTGAAATTTTGAAACGATCTTTATTTTTATAATTTATCTTTTCGCGTCATCGACCTAATATCTATAATAATCGCAGACAGGATGATAAGCCTAAAACTAGTTCATGAAACCAGACTAGAGCAAAGAGTCTAGGTACTGAAAATATCTTCATTATCTTAACTAATTAAGAAGACGATAAGTTCAGACAATTAGTTAATGGACTTGTTAGTGTTAAGTCAATTAAAGTATAGTTAGCGTATCAGCATTCCGCGTGATAATACGTTTCTATTGTTTCAACTTTCTAAAATATTCATGAACAATACGTTGCCATGGGCAGCAGTTACAATGCGTAACATTTACAATTGATACAAGAATATATCAAGTTTTTTTTACATACATAGGTATAAAGTAAATTAACATTTCATTTAAAAACTTCTAGAACCATGGGGATTCTCCAAATTTTTGGGCGATTTTAACAAAGAGAGATTTTTACAGGCATCTATGACGCGGTGGTTACTCAAAGAAGAAACTGACTTACACATTGAATAAGTAACATCCTCAAAAATATGATATATCATGACTGTTATATAAAAAAAGTATATTAAATAAAAAAAGTATAATTTGAATATTAGACTCAGTCAAGCCTGAAAAGCTCCAAACAATATCTACACAACAGCATTCGAAAAAACAGAAACGAATTACGAAAATGAAATTAGAAAGTATGAATATCAAAACTAAGACCATTCTAAGTTGAAAACGAAACTGCATAATATGAATGCAGCAATTTAGCAATTAACGTCTCACTTACAAACCGACGTATGTCGGTTATTTAACTAAGTAAATATAGGTAGTTTTTGTGATACAACTGACTTTGTAACATACGGCAAATTGGTCTATGTTACGTTACTAGAGCTGCCCATTTATTACTAAAATGTCAAGTAATTATGGAGTCAATTGTGTGGTAGACTTTTTGTGCTCTGTTTAACTCTAAAACGTCAAATAGTTAACTGAGATGTTATTGAATGTCCATGGTATAGTACATTTTTAGTATTACTGTTTTTTGTTTTATCTTGACTATAGGTTCGGTGATGTCAATTTTTAAGTCCATATTCGTTCTAAGCAAAAATAGGTCAGTGATATAGAAATCGGCAGTTTCTGATATCTGCTGTTATATGTTATCAATAAACTGTTGTCTGATCTGTGGAACCCTAAAAAAGTAACACAATTTCGTGTTCCGTGAGCATTTGGCAATTGCGTGATGTTTGAAGTAGTTCAACGTCTGAAACTGCGATTCTTATTTGTAACGAAACTAGGTATTTTTCAGTTCTGGATTCTTATTTATAATTATTTCCTACTCATTCTATAGATGACGTTGTAATAAAACCCTTTAATTCATAAGAAATACGTCAAGCTGTTCTAGATATTGATGATGAAAAAATTGAGAAAAGAGCGTCACCAATCTTCTCAGTTTACTGCGAGCGTGTTCATTTTACTTTAGATTTAATAAATAAAAGTTGCTCTCACAATCTAAATTATAAATGTACATTTTACCTTAGAAATACGACACGAATCTTTAGATAAAATCTTAAAAGAAGTCAAGATCATTTTTTACAAGACTTGATGTGTAAAATGAAGGGCAGGTAAAGTGGCTATTATAATTTCTCGCTCTGATGATGTTGCCATGTTATTCGAAAGATTATCTTAGATGGAAATTAAAGCAAAGACACACAAAAATATCAGCTTAATTTTGTACAGATTCTCACATTTAGGGCATGCAACTCCGGAATTCCGTAACTCCGGAATTCCGGATGATTTTTCAGTTCCGGAATTGAGTGGAATAATTCCGGAATTCCGATATTCACATACTTTTGATATTTATTTACTTTTTTTTTTATTATAATCTTCTGAACGCACGCAATTTAACGTCTATGGAATATTCCACTAATCGAATGGGCCCCCGCATTGCTCAGGCTTTAATGGACCAAAGTTCATACCAAAGCTCCGTTCAGGCTCGTCCTGGTTAAGTATCGCCATATGTACAAGGTAGTCTAGTAACACCTGGATATGGTTAATATTCTCCAAATGTTCAAAATGCACCTAGCAATGTTCAGCCTACAGAAATTCCTTATGGCAGGCTTCAAAGGTACAGAGTCCAGACCAAAGCCCCATTCTGGCTCGGCCTGTCCAAGTATCGCCAAATGTACAAGGTAGTCTAATAGTCTGGAGTATATGCGCGTCAAGACCAACTGGACTTTGAGGGTCGAGAGGTTGGAACCGCGTCACAATATGAACTTCAAGTCGTTCGTGGTGCGAGTTCCGACGCATCATCTTGAGAAGTTCCTCAAAGAAGAGTTTTGGTATCTTCAATGCGGGTTGTTCGAAGAGTGGAACATGGTTGAACTGACAATAACCTGACAGGACGAGCCTGAGCTTTGGTCTGACAGAGCTGACGGAAGGAAATTCCTGTAGGCCTAAACAAATTAGCTAGGTGGTATTTTTGAACATTTGGTGCATATTTTACCATATCCAGGTTCAATTTTTTTTTAAATTTATACCTTTAAT
>NWSH02000537.1:9997455-10014600 GCA_002382865.2 Heliothis virescens
AAGATTTATGATTTTTTTACAAAATTATGACCAACAAGCTAAACTTCTCTGAAATTCTTAGCAGAATACGTTTGAGAGTACCAAGTCGGAATCCTCGATATGCCATAACTCGCCATATCTGCAAGAAAAACTGTGTTTGGCCAAAATTTTCCCATATCTCGTATTTGTAGGCTATTATAGAATGAATGTAGTGGATCCATAGACGTACAAAATAACTCCATTATCAGATTTCGTAAAGTTTTACAAGAACTTTTCAGCAAATAAACACATTCTGTAATTATTCTATACTGTCGCATTGTGTGCATGTTATTTTTAATTGAATTTTGTTACAGTTAACTACTTTTAAGGACATATGGTGTTTGCCTGTTATTGGTTATGTATTTAGCTTGTAACTTTGTGGCATGTATCGATTTTTCCTAAACAAAAAAAATATGTATCAATTCCGGAACCAGTTCCGGAATTCCGGAATTAGCTCTCCAGTATCGGATTTCAATTCCGGAATTGAGATCCTTCCGATATTGCATGCCCTACTCACATTTTTATAGCGTTTTATTCAAATCACTGCTTTATTAGAATATGGAAACTAGTTTTACAAGACGTAAAATGTCGCTACTAACTAATCAAATAATACATTAGGCAATCTTCTATTTTTATATTATTGAAGGCAATTGGTTCATTGTGTTTCACTTAGTTCAAATGTACAGACGACAGCAAGCCACGGTACCCGAATCTGTAAAATTTTACCAATCGAACATTAACCTTCCACTATTGTGATAAGGTTGAAAATCTATTGCAGGATTTTGACAGATTGTGGTAACTTGATGTGCTGTAGTCTGTACGTCGTTTTACAATAATGACTACGTATATTGCCAAATAAATGATTCAGCATTATAATGTTCCAGCACGTTAAGCAACGATTATTCCAATTCACGTAGGAATGTATAATGTTTATTTATTACCTAGTTAAAACAGACGAATTTCTAATCAGACGCAATAATAGCTACTATTAGATCATCATTTCAATCGTCAGAAGAAAATCTTACCTGAGGAGGATATGCTTTGGTTAACGTTTTAATTTGTCAGTTAATTTCGTTTCATTGTAAATTAAAATACTAGCTGTTAGGGCAAAAATTCTCCAGAATATTTGAAGGCTCTGTTGATCTCAAAAATTGTCCATATATTCAACTCCCAGCTTCATGTATTTTTGGAGTGCGTCACAAACTCTAAGAATTACTTACTCACCCACATACAAAAGAACTCCGATATGTGCTCCGGACTTTGCCTGACACAGACCCCATTTATTCCTCAAGTGTCATGATTTATGTTATCAAATACATGTACAGCGTTGCGTAATCTATCAATAGGTGACACATGACCATATACGACACAGCTATTTAGAGTGATTATGTATCATAACAGAAGTATGTAATTACATTGCATCCATTACGGACATGACCATGTACGTAGCCTTCAGGTACTTCAATAAACTTATTACTGACCATATGGCACTGACAGATGCTTGACCAACTTTCTACCACATGTAAATATGGATGCTTCTCATATTCGGTAAACACACCTTGACTTTTATGATAAAGGATCCCAATCAATCGAATAAATGTTAATTAAACTCTTTTGTAACGATCATTTTAAAGTCGCCAAATATAGCTAATGATGTCATTTCTCTCGATTATGCCGGCGTCGTCACTGAATCGGCTACTCTGACAGTTTTTTATCATATAGAAGTAGATGAGAATTCTGATCGAAAGATTATTTCTATTCGAGAGTTCAGTAAAAAGAGGTCCAACGTTAACATGTGCCGTGTAGCTGAAAACAGGCAAGGTCAATAAAATTAGTTCACATATTTTCTGCTTGTTCTCTGATGTGAAATGAGTCACCTTAGCAGAGGTTATTGCTCAGTTAATGTCGCATAAAATTAAAATAACAATCGCATATTAGAATCATCTATGTATTCATAACCATTGTATTCAAAAGCATAACGATCGGTACGAAATGTTGGTCGGTTAAAACCGATAAATTAATCTCAAGAAAAAAATATACCGGACAATTTGCATAACTACTTTTCCATTGAAAAAACGTTAAGATCGTGAGGTGTTCTGCCAATGATCTGTCTACCTGAGCTGTGTAAAAGTCAAATTCGACCGTGTTGTATTACCTGAATTTCACTTTAGTTATCATTGGCTTCGGGCTTCGTGGGAGTACAGCCTTACTGTTTTACCGACTTGTTATTTTTTGCTGCAATCGCTCGGTTACTTAACGGAATTTAAAACAGGCGCATACTTTCCAAATGACGTCATTTAATTTCGGCGGTCTTGTGTAAATTGTCCGTGTTCCTCTGTTCTATCATTGGTTGCAGACATCTTTTGCAGTTGCGAAATTTCGCACTAGATGGCGCTGTAAATTTTGTTTCATGCTTGGTTTTCAGGTTCAAATCATGGAATGATTTTTTTATTTCCTTAGAATCTGATCTAACATGCCAATGTCCTTTGATCTCAATTACGAAATGTCCGAGTTTATCCTATTCATGTTAGAAAAGGTCGTAAACTATTTCCCATGATTTCAATACGCAATCAGTAATAGCCCTTCACTCAATTTAAAAAGTCTACTTCCGTAGTGTTTATTGTATAAGGTCAGTCTACCGTTTCGCCCATCCCACATTTTTGGGTTTTCTTCCCAAAGAGCGTGAGTGACCCTACAGGATGTAGTTTCCGCCGCGCTCACACAGGTGGAGCTACTTGTCGCGCATGCAGTACGGTCGATTGTGCTTATCGCGATCGTCGTGTCCGTACGGGTGACGTTTCTGTCCGTGTTTCGCTGTCAAAGTCATTTGAGAATGTCTAATTGTGTGAAATATTACTAACTATATTTCCAATTAATTACTCGTGATCGTTCTCTGATTATTTCGTCGGTGTCGTAAGTTAGAAACGGTGTTAATTAGCACAGTACCGATAAAGTTGCTGCGTCTAGGTTCGGTGGCGGCCATTTTACTCGCCGGTTGTGTTCATTCGTGCCGTGCCCATCTCGACGATACGGGGCAATAACGAGCGGGGCCAGTCAGTTGGCATTTTCGCGAGTAGAGCGGAGGTGTCTCTAGTTTTTAGCATTTAAGCATTCCATTTAAACACAAAAGTGCATAAAAATGACGACAAACATGCAGCAAGGAACGATCCTGGACGTTTTGAAAAGAAAAATGCGCCAGACAAAAGAGGAAATGGAGAAATATAAGGACGAGTGTGAGGAGTATCACAAACGTTTACAAGTGGAAATAATGCGGAGAGAAGAAGTAAGGAAACGTGTTTTAATTTGTGCTGTGAATTTTGTGAAACGTTGGTTATACTGTGTACCTGTGTTGCATTCATATTGGGACAAAATATGAGAGTTATCAGTAGTCTTGTACTATCTACCTATAGTGAGTAATGTCCGGCCATACTTAGGTGTGCAAGCAACGTACGCATATTGACCTCTCTTTCGGATTCATCTCGGTTTAATCTCTCAGAAAGAGAAGGCGAATATTCATTCTTTTCGTTGAACATGATTCCTTTCGTCGAGTTTAGTGTTGTTCCTAAAATGTTGCTCATCTGAGATCTATGTTGGGACGTGAAGGTTTTCTTGAAATCTGTCTTTACATAATTTTATTGGTACTTGGGTGTGCGCCGGTTTCTGTTACACGTAACAGGTTTCGTTGCGTTGGAGGTCAGTCTTTGTAGCACATGTAGAGCGAGCCGGCTGGATTCGTGAAGCTTAACACCCTTTAGTACATTCCTGTTGTTCGGACGTCCTCGAAGGACCGCTGGCGCCGTGAAGGCGTGTCCGACTTGTTCGCCGTTATCGCCCTATGACGTAACTCCACAAGCCAGTACTGCTCCTACTGATCATAAACACCTGTAAATGTACTCAGGAAATGATAATTGATCATTCGGTCCTAATTTAGATCTAAATAATTAATGACACGCCTGATTCACGTTCCTTAATGAGTGGTCTATAATCTATGCTAGTGGTATCTCGTAGAACAGCATATGTCTTATCGTCTTAAGTGTATCAAAACGAAGATAAGGAAATGTTAAAATGAGATAGTGTGAAAGAGTAATTTACTAATCGACGAAAAAAGCGAATTTGATAAATTACAATTTCATGAATAGCAACTGGATATACAGTCTGATGCGAGACAGATTCATTTTTTGTTACACTCGGTGGGCGTGTACTAACATTAGACACTGTTTAAACAATGATGGTTGAGGTCAATTTTAAAAATAATGCTCGCATAGCCAACACTTGAGGAAATCAAGCAATGTTGCTAAATAAAGAAAACAAGGCAACTCAGCTGCTGTTGTAAACAATTTGAGACAAAAGTATAAAATTATTCAGCTCTACAACTTCAATCATTGAGAAGTGTGAAACGATTTTCAAATTAGAATTAATTAACTTGTTTATAACACTAAAATTAGCAGCACAAGGCACCTTGTAGTATTATATCATGCCTACTGATTTTGAAACTATAAAAATGATAAAAGCTTCTGATGCCAGATAAGTGCAACAGGAACTAGCATCGATAATGAATTCGTTTCATTGCACCCACCAGGGCATCCAAAATTACGGGCCCTTCGCGTGACGGTGTTGTGTTACAATTTATTGAGCTTGCAAGGGCTAGTCTTTTGTAGTCGACGTATGAATAGGCACAATGCCACCGCCCTAACCGATCCCACAAAATTTTAAACAATGTATTTCGACTATTGGTGAAAGTATATCGTGTACAGGTATTTTGTACACCTGTATAGTCCATCACTACTTCGTAGTAATTTAATTAAGTTCCAGAAAATGATGTCCCATGCTTTATGAAATCCGTTGATCAAATGATAAAGGTCGTCGAACTTTCCATAAGAGGCTTAACTCACCGATTTTAAATAGACGCAAGTAAACATCTATTCGTTTTATACCTACTCTAAGTTCAAGGTGACTCTTGACTACTGATCTCTTAAACTAAGCAACGACTAGACAGCTATTTGTCTTGTATTATCCGAACAAAAAATATAAATGTATCGAAATTATAATTTTCTTGTCGACTGATTCGCTAGAAATGGAAGTATTTTTTATTAAGACACACTTGGTGACTCGGTTAATTGCTTTTAATATCGCGTGCGAAGAAATGTATTAGAATGAAACTGATTATGTTGGCGAGTCCCGTCACGACTATTATTAGCATCCACGCACTGATGACGACACAGGATAAAAGGAGGTGAAACTGGGACTCGAGTGCTTCCTCGCGGCAAGGACGCGTGATGTCATGAGCCTGCACTCACTACTCGCTGAATATAAATAACGTAACGCAAAACGTCCCTATGTCTTATGGTTTATTCTCGACACGTATAGTGTTCCAACGTTTAACAATGTCTATTGTACATTGACATTCTTACGACCAAAAGAACCCGTGTATGGGTCGCCAACTTGGACACCTAAAATACCGGATTATTCACACCGGCGACGTTGCTTGCACGTAGTATATTTTGGATTTTTTCCATCTACTACATAATAATATACGAATCCTTTAGGGCGACACAGTACTTGATTTTAAAACATTTGTAATACTCTGAAGATCTCCTTTTCGCGTAACTATCAGTTTCCGCTTTAGATTTAATCTAAAGCAAGAAGCAGAAATTGCAATTTGTGAAAGAATTCATAATAATTACATGCAACATCACTATAAATAGCCGTGAACACAAATTTACTCACGTTTGTGCGTTTACCTGCATAGTTCAGCTTCTATTGTTCATTCTTGGAATTTGGGTAATCCAAGCTTTGGTTCATTTCATTCTTAAAATTAACCGTTTTATAATTGTAGGGTTACATACGAAAATTTTGAAGTGTAAAAAGCTATTACGCACTTTGAACCTTTGCACTCCAACATAAGCAAATTATACTTTGTTATAAAGATGCACCCTACCAGTTTCCAAAAAAAAATCTAACGTGTATTCCTTTGGCACAGGCCGAATCCGAAGTGGCTGCCCTCAACCGACGCATCCAACTGTTGGAGGAGGACCTCGAGAGGTCCGAGGAGCGTCTCGCCACCGCCACCGCCAAGCTGTCAGAGGCCAGCCAGGCTGCCGATGAGTCGGAACGGTGAGTTCGACACCAAACGGACGACCACTTAGCTTAATGGAGGATATAGGATGTTGCCAGTCCACTCTACAAATAAATAGACTAGGCCACATTAAATATGGCTAGGTTCAAGCCCTAGTACATTTAGTGTGTGTTGTATTTGCAATAGTACTTTATCAAAGTACTTGTTTCTGATTGGAAACCAAACTAATAAGAATTTGAAGAAGCCTCTTTAGTTTAATTGCAGTCTACAGACAGATTTATATAGTACCTAGTCTTATGTCGTCAATGTACTGCCATATGTGAAGGATTTAGTAATCCGTCCTTAGTAACACAAGACAACGACATTGAACCCACATACGAGTACATACCAACTCATTGAGAGGCTTCTTCAAATTCTAAGCTAAATTAGATTACGTATGACTTCTATTTTTATATTTTGTTGTAAATATTTTATCCTTTTACATAACTGTGTGCATGATTGTTTCTATTGTTTTTATTTTTATGCCCATAACCACCATATTCTTGATTATTACAACTATTTCCACGAGTTCTGTCTTTCCTAATCTGTTTTTAATTCATGGCCCAATTTTCGAAATTTTTGGAAGTCGTTTATTTTCAACTAGACAGCGAAAGTAGACGATGTTCCAAGCGTATAATTAAAGTCGATATAGCCACATATCATAACGAGTGTTTTATCGATGTTATAACACGCATGTGTTTGACCCCGCACTAACCAGAATACGGAAGGCGTTGGAGAATCGAACCAATATGGAGGACGACCGCGTCGCCATCTTGGAGGCACAGCTGTCGCAGGCCAAGCTCATCGCCGAAGAGTCCGACAAGAAATACGAAGAGGTGAATGCTTGTCCAACGTCCAACTCGATGTAGAAACAGACAATCGAAGTTCCTTCAAATGTTCACATTCCATTTCGGTATTTCTGTGATGTCACATATAAACACTCGACTATTACCTATGATGGAATTTGAAGTGAGAAAGAAACTTCAATTGATGGCATGTCGTGTTATTATTAGCAATATTCCCTGTAGGTACTACTAGCAATTAGCATAATTTAGCACCAAAGTCGTGCCGTGATAATTTAATTAATGACACTAGCGAAACGGGGGATATGTTCCTTATTCGAATAACTGTGACACTTCAACTTGTATACCGTTAAACATTCAAGTCCATTATATCGATAGCAGTTTCGAGTTAATCTACAACATTATCAATTTCTGTCGGCGGCATGCAAAATGAGTGCCAAATCGATTTATAATAAACCGAGTAAATAAATTGAAGAGTTTTGGTGTCACGTTGATAAGAATATTAGTAATAACACGAACTGCATTAGATTTATGCCATTCTAAAATCTGATAATCTAGTATTGCATTACAGTTTATTCTTATTATTACATAAAACAAAGTTCATTTGTGCGATGTGTGAAATCTAGATTATCTGGTTTTTAAATGTTAATTATTCCGAATATTGCAGAATACGAAATTCGGGCGACGGTAAATGTCATAAATCGACGCAATACATAAGTTCAGAACTTAAAGCCAACAAGAATCCTCTTTCACTTTGATGCAATCAGTTTGCCGTATCAAGTCTATAAAGACGAGCCAGCCTGTTATATTCGGAATGCATAGTTACGTTCGTATTTAAAAGCAAATTAAAATCTAGCCACGGGTTTTCATTTGCTTGTATATTGAAACGGGCAATAAACTAAAAGATCGCGTACAGCGATGATATCACTATTGCTCGGTTCACTTTATATTTCAGCAGTCCGGCTCCAGGTTGTTTGTCGCTTTATATGTTCCTCTGTAGCGTGTTCGTTTATTGCATGTCTTCTAACAAATGGGTTACCCTTGACCACGCCCCCACAGATGCCATTCGATCATGTACTAAAGTTGTGTTTCGTGGTCCAGCGCCCGTAAGGTCCTCGAGAACAGGTCGTTGGCCGATGAAGAGCGTATGGACGCCCTCGAGAACCAGCTCAAGGAAGCCAGGTTCCTCGCCGAGGAAGCCGACAAGAAATACGATGAGGTCTTTATATGGGATTTAGATGTCGTTTGGTTTGGCTTGTCTTGCTTGCAATACGCATGTAATGAATATTTCATAAAGATGCCATATGTTGCATCGTCTTGAATAATCACATCGCCATTTTTCCATTTACGGACAATGTGTCCCAGTGTTTACTTGAAAGATGTTAAGTTCATATTGAACAAGCCGTTTTTCCGTGTTGAATTTGTTTCTCTAATAACTGATGTTGTTTTTTTCCAAAATAACTCCATTGATGTTTTAAAACAAAACAATCTCCAATAAACTTTTATTAAATTCAAAATCTTCCTTACTAAACATTGAAGTGTGTTTCGAAGTGATATTAACCAAACCCTGCAAATTAACTCGTGTGAGCTTGATTTCGTGTTTCTTACGTCATTGAGCAAATACTCACGAAATACAGAGCGATTATTCTCGAAAGCGACCGACGTATTATCGCATCATGATTAGATACTGCTATCCATCTACGATGTGTTTTGAAGAACTAGTCATCGGCTGGATGCCAGATGGTTAGCAAGCCGATAATACGTCCTAATTCCCCTGACATATGACCCTGCGTGCTGAAGTGAAGGCAGTCGTAAAAGTCAGCGTCCCAAGAAGGAATCGTATCGCGCCCGATCTTGCTCAGTTCACCTTATATGGTGCACTAGCCTCCTTCGTCGCACATGTTCTTACATAAGCATTACTTCCATATACGTACGGTGTACTTGCTCAAGAGTACGCCGTGACAGACATTAAACCTTAACGAATGACATACATGTGTGTCGTCGTCAATAAAGCTGTGATTATTGGTTGTTTAACGTAGTATGGTATCTCCAGGTTGCTCGTAAGCTGGCCATGGTTGAGGCTGACTTGGAGCGCGCGGAGGAGCGTGCTGAGTCCGGCGAATCGTAGGTTTCCAATCCAAAGCGCTAACAGGCCACTGCCGCGGCTGACGAAACGCCCAAACAACAATGACATAGAGTAGTTTAGTTTGGTCGCGTCTTAGCGCACATTGTTATTTGGGCGTGTCACGCGATACTGGCCGCTAGCGCCGTGGTCCCGACGCGTTGTTTTGCAAGTTTTCGCCTCCGTTCTGCATGGTTGTTCATTTGCATTCTTAACATTCTGCACAGTAACCCGATTTACCTACATAGGTATTTCTAACATCGGCTCTCACTGTTATTCTTATTGCATGCCCCATTCTAGGTCGCGTTCCAGACGGAAGCTGTTCAACAGGACATTTAATTAATTTGCATTGTCATGACATTAATACGGTGGTGCCGGCTCGCGTGCTGATTGAACCGGCAGCACTGCTTAATTATAAGGACACGGTGCAGATCAGTGACCCTCGACGTCGCACTCGAGCGTCGCTGCTCTCTATCAACTAAAACAAGGGTTGCCCCATTTCATGGATATTTCTTATGCAAATGTTTAACTATCATGTCCATGTGTCGACTAAACTTCTGTCTTCAGTGTGTGTATTACTTAAACGTGGCTATAGGTTAGGATGTCAGGAAATATGTGTGGTATAGGGCAATTTTCGTTTTCAGATATGCACCGCATTACACCAGAATTACTGGCCGTATGCGTGCCGCACATATGCAAGCGCACACATCACCTAACGAATACGATAATGCACTAGATAGCACTTAGATAATTAATAATGTTTTATTGAAAAAAGTAATATTTAGAACTAAATGTTTTGGGACAACCCTCGTTTATTTTTTAATTATGTGAGTTCTGACACCGCTCTCGACTCCCCCAGCTTTGTGTGAACCTTTCTGACTTTGTTGTTTGTGTTTTCGCTCAAGTTCCACTGCTTTGCTTTTTAGTTTTAGCAGGACATCACCAGGATACTCATTTCTGCACTTAACTTACAAATGTCTGCACACGATAAATACGTGCACACCTGCTACGGACGAAAGTCCATTAACATAAAGTGCGAGTCTCGAAAGAGCTCGGTCAACACTGGTAGTAAGGTTTCATTTTCTAGTACTTTCTACTTGTCATTTAGTGATTTGTTGTAAATCCATAAAGTAACTTGTTTAACATTTGAGTCAAACTTATAGCACTCCCACTATTCTGCATTAGAAACACAAACGTTGATACAAAGTTGGACACTTGTATGTAATGCACTGCACTGCGAAGCGCGTCGAGAGCGGTGCCCGGCTCGTAGCTTAGTATTGTGTGTGTGTGCGTTGGCGTGTACTAACGCTCGGCTGGTAGGTGGCGCGCAAGTTAGTGCTGATGGAGCAGGACCTGGAGCGGGCCGAGGAGCGCGCCGAACAGAGCGACTGGTGAGTACCGCTTCATCACCCATGGAGGAACGAATTCACTATACGGACGACGTATTTTTGGCCAGGCCGACATTAGCTGATTGTCTTCGCGGTTGGATCGTAATTATGTACGGCACTTCAGGCCTGCTAAGATACGTCGAACGTATTGTACTTCCCGCTGGGTGCTACCGTGTATTCAGCTTCTGAAGTTAAGAGCAACGAGTTTAAAGAAAAGAGGTTTTAAGAGTAAGAATGGGAGCCGAATACATGAGTAGTTTAACACGCAGAAGAAACACGAAGACTCGACGGAACTCAAGCTAACACCTACAGATCCACTCTTCTTCATGACGATGTAGTTCCAGTTTCAAAAACAATTACAACAAAAGCAAAGGTTTTCTATTAATCAGACTTTCGTTGATTGAACAAGAGTGGACCTTAATCGGTTAAAGAACTGTTGATATGGACAGTAAGACTGTTCCACACGATATTATTGAATTAATTAATGAATTTGACGAAAACGATGCACGAGATCTTGCAGAAGCAGTACGTGTCAGTGAAAACGAGAAAGCATTGGCTTCAAGTAATTAAATTGCAAATTAAACTGTTATCTGTATGTGCATTATTTTCACTGATACATTCGATAAATTGTACATTGGTATCGAAAGTTGCTGAGCCGATGATAATTATATCTAGTCAAGGTTGCCCACTTTAGATTTGTGATTTAAAATTACGTTAGAAACAATATCATCGTATCAGCAACATTGCATGATTGTGTTGTTTGATAGTTGCTTGATTTTCTTATTTTAGCTGCGAAAGTATTAATAGTTTCTGTTAGAAAATTTGAGCAATTATAAAATCAACAAATATTCATCGAATTAACTATTAACAAGCACGCTTTTTCAAAATTAAAGCACTTATATGTAGTTTGTAAGACAACAAATTTTAAATTGTCAAATATGTCGGTCACTGATCGAGTGGCTGCCAGTTAATTGATATTGATTAGAAGCTGTTAAAATTACTTGTTAAATAGAGCACATAGTTAAATGTAAATGTCCTTGTTGATGTATTAAATGTCCATACCTTAAATTACAGAAAAGTATCCAGTCTAACTTGCAAAGATTCAGAAAGATTTTGAAAGCATTTAATACTTCGATCTTTGATTACAGTAGAAGTTGATTGTCTCTTGTTTCTGTTCCTCAGCAAAATCGTCGAGCTTGAGGAGGAACTGCGTGTCGTTGGTAACAACCTGAAGTCCCTGGAAGTCTCCGAGGAGAAGGTATACATCTGTCTTTTTATATACTCCAATATATTTAGGCTAGGACAACATATAGCTAGGAATTCAGTTCAAATGAAGATATCAAAATCAACATTAATAGAAGTTGAAGAATTTAATAATTGAGTTATTATTTTATGAATGACGTTAGCCCCCATGATGCACCAACCTTTGAATTCCCTTTAGAGTATAGCAGTAAGTTCCACATATTGTCTTGAACCCACTTAATGAATAAGGCTACGACGAATCAAGACTTCCAAGTAAAGGCTAATTTGTATGACTGATGCAAATGAACGAGCTGAATGAGGCGATGAATGATACGTTAACCCACGATAATATACCCCAAGAGTAACCGAGTGACGTTCTATACAGGCCAACCAACGCGAAGAGGAGTACAAAAATCAGATCAAAACCCTCACCACCCGCCTAAAGGAGGTGTGATTCGAACGAGAACTGTTCATAATGCGAGAGTTTACGTTAGCTTGCCTAACTGCATTCTGCCGCACATTAGTTTAGCCTCTCTGTCTGATTTACCATTCGATATACCAGTCTTCCGACTTTGGTGATGGTAAATGGGATTTAGAGTGTAGTGCGTCTGTAACTCGTGTTCAGTTTTCATCCATATTGATTTTTCCCTCTTGTTTGCATTGAATGTTTTTTCTTTCTTTAACAGTTATGTCGCTGTAATATAGTTTTAGCGTACTTTTTATCCGTTTTACTTTAGTATCGTGCAGTGTTGTGTAGATGTATCCAACACTGCGCGATGCCGCATGACTCAGTTTTCGCTGTTTTGTGTTTTTTCGTTAACAAATAATAATCGCAGGCTACGCAAAGGGAAGAGACATACGAGGGTCAAGTCAAAGTGCTGGACGCTCAACTGAAAGAGGTAAAAGGACGGCCGGACCGAGGATTACGTAGATAGACGGTTTCGGTTGTAGTTTCGTTTCATGTTCATTGCCATTCAGTGTTTTGGGATAGTGCGCGTATGCTGTACCATGAATTACAGTAATGTCAACTTTATTATCAGAACCTAAAGATTGTAATTAATTTGAGTTTTCGCTGTTGACATTTTTGTAAGGTCAAGGCTCAGCTCCGTAAAGGCTACGTTCGTTGGTGTAGGTCCTAGTGTCGAGTGGCTGACGGCGGTTGGTGCTTCATCTATGTATTTATCTATAAGTCTTTCACCTATATCTGTACCTGTGTAATAATTACTTCTACATCTAGCTGTAAGAACTATGCCTGTGTTGTGATTGTACGCTTTGTTAGTTTGGGGTTGTATATTGTAAATTGTGATGGGAATTTATGCTAATATTATCCCTGCTTTGTTTCTTTGAAACATGTCCTTTTTCTTCATTGTACGTTCCTCCTATTCCAGTATTGCATAGAATCTTCATCTTTTTTATCTAGAGTCTCATTCTGTGCTCCATTTTTAATTTCATAGGTTTTTGTCAGTCAGTACAAACACTGAAAAATTCTGATGCAAAGTAATCAATAATTGCATCACATTTCTCTACCTCAATTTGCTTTTAAAACGTTCATCCTTGTAAGGACATCTCATTTCACCACGAGGACCTTTTTGGTATTACAAAGCCACACCGCGTTCAAAATCAAAAGTAGAGGCATTTTATCGGTCCTGCCTTTGCATTCTGTGTCCATATTAGTAAGTGTACAGTCACAACATGGCGGCGGCATGTCGGTGGCTTGCCGTTAGTAATCCGTCCTGTGTGGCTAGGCAATGGCGTCTCGCGAGCACGTCGAGGATAAGATCCACAGCCTCTCGCAGAAACTATCGCAAGTAAGTTGTGCTCGATGCAGGGGGCTTTGGTCGTCCATTACCGCAACATCAAATTCCAAATTCGGATTGAAGAAAAAAAATGGCATTCGAAATATAGTCGAAGAATTGCCAAATTTGAAAATAGAAGTAAAAAATAGCGTGCCATTTAAAAAAAAGGAACAATTGTGACAAACATGGCAAAAATAGAGGTGATTTTATAAGTACACATTACTCATAGCGAAAGAATAACTTTATCAGTTCAGATTAATATTAGTCATACTTCTACTATTTGCTATTTATACATATGGTTTTATCCAAGTTAAAAGTCACAGAAATAGATTCAATTCATTTATAACATACGGACGACCAGGGCCACTTGTTGGTAATGTTTTATGTATATTTTCACGATCATTTCTATACTTTGGGTAAAATGGTATTTGGTATCTAGTGTTGTAGTTTCACCACTCAGCACATAGCCGCTTTCGGTAAAGGTAAAATGCATGCTGGTTGTCAAGCTTTTGTTGTTTTTAATATAGTTTGATTTTTTTTACTACTAAATTGTAAATATTTTTTTGATTAAATGTTAAAAGATTGGAAAAAAATATAACTAAAGTTTTGATGGAATTAAAATCATTGCATGACTACTTGTTGTAAAACAGTCTATTTTCTGACAGAAAAAAAAAATATTTTTGTTAAAAGATATTATTTTCTTTTTAAATTACGAAAACATTATGGAGTATGAAAAAATAAAAAGAGTAAATAATAAAAAGGATTATCAACATTTGTTTATAAAAAAAAACAACTGAAAAATTTAAAATATACAGAAAATAGGCTGTTTCTCTTAAGAATAGAAGTTACAATATTTTTCTAAATGATTACAGGCTGAGGCGCGCGCTGAGTTCGCCGAGCGCTCCGTGCAGAAACTACAGAAGGAGGTCGACAGGCTTGAAGGTAATCTATCATTTATTATATCGAAAGAGAATATATTCAGATATAACTATAATTTATCTAGGAAATATAATTACAACAAAAATGAGATACGTAGCTACTACAATATTTTTATACAAAAAAAGCCAAAATTACCAATTTTTGTGTTACATTTTATTGATGCTAGTTTTCCAAGTTTTCAAGGGACTCCAGATATATTACAGAATATACAGCGTACAGCAATTTGGTTAAGTTAAAATATTTCACAAGTCAAGTTAAAATAACACGTTTGGAAATAACAAAGCTTTGAACATTACGCACTTAATGATACCATTTCAGCCGTCATTAGATCTGGCTTAACGTGTTCAACGCTGTACAATAGATTTGAAAGCTTTTTTCTATCATTTCTGCTACAATCTTAAGCTTATTTTTATCTTAATTTCATAGTAACTGTGTTAGAGTTTATTTTTAATGCACACAGAATTGATTTTATTAAATTCACGACTGCAGTATTTTGCCAAAATCATCTGATGTACTGGTTTCTTTAAAAATTTTGGCAGTCGTGACTCAAATTCAATTCTGTAATATTTTTTTTGTTAGCATGATTTTTTAAATGTCTCCCACTAGACTGCTCGAACCTTAAATGTGTTTTTTTTTCTGTAATTTTGGCATGGTTTTTTATTGATGTTGTTTTTGCCTGTACCGTTTGGTTTCAATGTCAAAATCGACGATGCTGTAGTGATTTTGTAATATTTGAGCATCACTGGCCACAGATGTGGTGTCGATTTGATATTGGGGCCAAGCGGTTGTTTGTTGTGTGCCTGACTGACCGTGGCCGCCCCGCCTTGCAGACGATCTGGTGGCCGAGCGCGAAAAGAGCAAACTCCTGCAGGAGGAAATGGAAGCCACGCTGCACGACATACAGAACATGTGAACTCCTCCCGCCACGTCCGTGCCGCTCACTCACACACTGACACCTCACAATACTGTTGCCATCGCGAAAATTATTTATCGGCAACCAACTTAATGTGCGCAGTGAGCCAACACGAAAGAAGTTTTTATTTAATTGACACATTAGTAAACTTCTTTTATTCCGCAATCATGCTAAGTGACCGGCGCGGACGCATAGATGTTATTAGTTTTAGAATAATTGCCAGCCGCTTTTTAATGTAACTTCAAAATCGAGTGTTCGCTACGAAAGCACTGCCATGTGCAATTTTTTTATTTTCATCCACAAATTACTAATATTTATGTCCGTATAGTTGAAACGTAATTTGTTTTATAGTCATTACTTTACGAGCGTGCCTGTTATGTCGATGATCGATATTTATGACGTATGCAGTAATCGCTTCTCTAGCACTCTTAGCGTAAGGTATAAATGATAATATCGACATTCCAAAAGGGGTCCAAAATGTAACGCATTTTACACTCAACTTAAAAGACATTTAGCATTATTTATAAAGATGCACATAGTTTTTGTACAATATTTAAACTGTCTATGTATTTGTAGAACAAATTAGTCGCTGTATTCAGTTTTCGATAATTTTGATATTTCACTCGAGGGGATAGTGCATACAAATACGTCGTATGCTATATTTTTCATATGCACTGTTTGCAATTTATTATGAACTTAATTTACTTAATGTTAGTGAAGAGATTAGATATTTTTATTCAAGAGTGACGGTAATACAATAAATAATGATATTTATAGGAATATTCTTGCTAAATTGGAAATAATTGATATTCTATTATGTTTGAAAGATGATTTTCTCGTGTCATAATTGAGTTTGTTGTTATTTATTTAAATTAATCGATGAATAAATGGCGACTATTCCGAGTAGTAATGATGGCGCTTACGGTCGCGTCCGAGCGCCGCCGACCGCGGCCGAACATCGACCGGCGATACGGTACCGCACACCGAACGATACACTAACCTAGGGAGTCCGTCTTTTTTAATGTTATCGATTAATTAATTGATAGATAAGTTCGTGAAAAATAATTTAATGATTTTTAAGAGTATTCTAATAAAAGTGTTTATGAATATATATTATTATTTTTAACCCGTTGTGTTTTTTTACTAACTCGTGTGCACCCCTGTGGTTTCCTTTCGACTAACTCCCCGACGACGATTCTATCAGCTATAACGTCGATCATTAATGTAATATAAAGTCATCATCATCATCATTGAATTGTTATCATTCCGGGAAGTTCGGGGTTGAACCAAAATTATTCGCACAAAACGAAGAGCAGCTCGATGACGAGCGGGGCACGAAGCATTGTACATACCATTGGAGGCACGCTCGGGGCATGCGGACCCTGCACGTCCCCGTAGTGTAGCGCCGTGCTAACCGACACCACTGCGCATGCGCCACTCACCGCGCTGCCTGACGCAGATGACCTCATCAACGAGATCGAGAGGTACAACGATATCGGCTACGACATCGACGACTCCTTCGTGGAGCTCATCCCCGGCGTCGACCCCAACTACCGTCAGATCGCCGCCGCCAAGGAGGCTGCGCGCAAGGAGTACGAGCGCCTGCATCCCGCGCCGCCGCCCAAGGAACCCTCCCCGCCCAAGGAGCCCGCGCCCGACGCCGCCGCCCCCCCGCCCGAGGGCGCCGCCCCGCCCGCCGACGGAGCTGCTCCTCCCGCCGACGGGGCCCCGGCCGCTCCCCCGGCAGACGGTGCTGCTCCTCCAGCTGAAGGCGCAGCCCCGCCGGCTGATGGTGCAGCTCCGCCGGCC
>NWSH02000537.1:10017965-10030015 GCA_002382865.2 Heliothis virescens
CGCCCCCGCTGCCGCCCCGGCGGAGGCGGCGCCGGCTCCCGCAGAAGCCGCGCCGGCCCCCGCGGCCGCGCCCGCAGAACCAGCCCCGGCCGCACCACCCGCAGAAGCCGCCCCGGCTGAAGCCGCGCCGCCCTCTTAAATACGACCCTTTGCTCGTTGATTTCGGACTTTCTGTTACTCTGTGAACTGCGATCCGGGTCGTGGTCCCGGTGGAATTATAGTGCGACGTCCCCACGGAGATTATTTTTTATGTTGACAATAAACGTCTAAAACTATAGCTGATGGAATTTCTGTCCCCCGTCGTGCCCCCGGTGGGCTCCGCGTATGCATGCGTGTGCGTTTGGCAACTAACGGCTGTGGAGCCGATACGAGTGACCGCGCCGGTGTCCGCAGACGATCTGATCGCAAGCAAGGAGGTGTTCCACGAGATCGGCGGCGAGCTGGACTGCGCGTTCGACGACCTCGGCCTGCGCACCCCCGCCGTGCCGCCCGCGCGCGCCTGCGACCGCTGCACGTGCTGCCACTGACGCGGCGCTCGCACGCCACTTGCATTTACGTTATACGTCCACCGCGCCTTCATATTCTAGTCAATCATTAAAACATAACACAAATTACAACCAAGATGCTTTCTAACTGAGTTTGCATGCTAAACTTCGACATATTGGACTTTCCATTTTGGACGCAAAACACAAAAGCTTAAAGAATAACCCAGCGAGACCGACGCATGGCTTCAGAATAACATGGATCTAAACATGTAAGCATAATTTTATATTACTACTACTACGCCGCTATTAGAAGCGTTTACAGACGGACAAGTTGCAAAGAGAGTAATATCGACTACCGCTAATTATGTTTTAATATCAGGTCCGTCCTACCAGGACACGAACCGAGACATAGATCACCATCGAGCATGAGGCTTTGAAAGAATGCGATTGTGCCCAGCACAGCCACAGTTGCGATCCAGACCATATAACACGTGGCACCGTCTGTAACCGCCATTACGCTGAAACTAATTTTCCTTACAACTTGACTTAGGAAAGATATATTATTGGGATCTCAGGAGTGGCAGGATTTTAAAATATTTTGAAATACAATTTATTGATGTTGTCATGTTCGGGCAAATGATGTAATTGTGTGTCCAATGTGCAGACGAACTTGTCGCCGAGAAGGAGAAGTACAAGGACATCGGAGACGATCTGGACACCGCTTTCGTGGAGCTCATCCTCAAGGAATAAATGTCACGTTCGGTATAGTTCGGCAATGTTCGGGTCCGTTCGCCACGCGGCTGCTACCATCTCCCGCCAAAAAAATATCCGAATACATGTATTTAACTTTATATTTTATACTCCTAATTTAAAGTATTAAAATCCATAGCTTTATGGCGGTATTTATTTTCGAGTAATATAATAAATTAATTTATTACTTATTTCTGGTTTTATTTTTTTCCCTGTAGATACACCCTTGCTTGTAAAATATATGCCGAGCTTTATGAGTAGAATAGATTAGTTCTGGAAGTATTATGTGGTCGATAGACGCTTAAGTAGCTCAAGCAAATCACTTTTTTCTGCAACAAATGACTGGAACTGAAATCTTTCAGAGACAGTTATTGAGATATTTTAGAGATATGTAAAAAGTGTGTTTTGATATTTTTATTCATTTCATCTTAAACAGTAAGTATGTACCTACCTAGGTACTCGGTGTTCGACTAACATGTTCTGATGCTAAATAGGTGAAAAATCTATAGTACTAATGTAAAACAGTGGAATTGAGATTTTAATACTTATTTATAAAGAGACTTAACACACTTGTTGCATATTATTTATTTAGTACTTCTTCTGACATCACTGCAGTATGTAGGTAGAGCTTCTAGTCACCGCTTGGGTAAGTAGCAGTTTTATAATTCACTATGGTATACGGTAGTTAGAATGCTTTTTCATTTTTAAGTTGCGCAGTACCAGACTACACAGCAATGTTAGGCAATGAAGGGTTATAAAAATGTCTAAAGAAAACTCGATCCAAGTGCTGATAGGTATATATCTTTCGATTTAGGTAATAGAATCTACCTGTCCTACCTATTGGTTTTATTCTGAACATATGTAGGTAAATGTTGTAACAATTAATTACCTACTAACTTATTACAATTATTCAGTGTGTAACTAACCAACTAACATTACTAACAGACGAGGTGGTCGAAGAGCGCAGTAAATACAAGGCTATAGCAGAAGAAGTGGACCAGACCTTCGCTGATCTCTCAGGATACTAAACTCAAGGCGGCCATGTTGGACGCGCCGCCATCTTGCGGTGAAAAGACGGGAACGGCGAGCGCACGCGGTGGATGTTGCTTCGAAAACGTGCCTATTATAAAAGAACAACACATGAAGTTCATAATCCCTAAAGTATAAATTATTGATTTAAAAACAAAGAGTGTTCATGTATTGTGCTTTATAATAAGACTCAATATTCTTTGCACAGAGCTCATGTTGACAATGGAAATAACTTCAATGTTCATTTTGAATGTATTATTTTGCGGCACCATGTGAATGCATTTGAAATCTTAGGAATGCTTAATTAGGCTCTTTTTTAACGAGTTTTAATGGAAATGGGTGAACAGCCTACACTTTCTTTTAATGTAGGTAGGTAATGCAATTATGTGGATTGTGATGAAAGTAAATTAACTGTAGGTACTGTGAGGAAATAGGCAGCAGACATGCTTTAGGTATAAGATCAAAGAAAATATAAAAATGTGTTTAACGTGTGTAAGTATGCCTGTGTTTCTTTGCTAATGAGATTGAATTCTGAGATGGATTGTCTGTCATTTTCCGCAAACTGTTTATAAATGCCTTAATTTAGACTTATGAGGAGTTTATCTATATCTTCTAAGACGCTAATTCTTATTTCGGAGTCTCATTGCTTTACTAGAAGCAAGCTAAATTGAATCCTAAGAAAATTAATATAATGTTCAAGTTTAAAAAACATTGCTTTTTTGTTAAGTAAAGTTAAACAGTAGCAAGATTCAAAATTAAGGTGTCCAGAATTATCGTTGTTATCAAGATGTCTATTTGTATAAATATTTTTGAGAATTGTACAATATGTAGTGTCCATTAAAACTACCTAACGTTCAAAATTATCCATTTATTCCTAAATATTAAATCCAAATGCTCTTGATTCGTCATTGATTTGCTATGGGCTGTCCCGAAATATTTTTGGGCTTATATGCTCGTGCTGAGAACTTATATGCCGGGAGCAATAGTTACAGTAGTTCCATGTTATAAGCTTGAGCCATTTCAGAGGTTCCAGATAAAGTTCTAGATAGCTATCTGACAGATAATACCGCAGATATGTTTTAAATTTTGACTACTATGGCATTAACTTCTGAAACTCGGCCTTACTTATGAGTATGAGTCACCATCTTGCATAAATTATCACTCAAAGGTAGGACGGTATGTAAACCTCATAAGAATAACATAATGTTTCGTGCGTCAAGCGGACGTTTATAATGTGGTTCGTGTAAGTTATTTTCACGAAAATACGAGAGATTTATAATAGCGATTTATTTAAAACTCTTGAAGATAAAAAAACTGGAATATTTAAAAGCATAAAGGCATTTCTATCACATTTTATGTGCCTATTTGAAACTTATCTAGCTGAATAACATGAAACCAGCAACGATTGCTTCCGGATTTTCACATAAACGCCTTTGTTTGAGCGTAAACTGAATTTGTGCAAAGAAATTATTTATACGTATGTATGTATAGGTACATTATTTTATTACTATTTCAAAGCTCATTTTAAGTAGCATTAAATGCGCCTAAAATCACTGCCGATGTTTATTGTACAGACGCCAGCAACCTACCATAATCCGTCAGGTTTCTTCAATAGATTTTCAACCTTGTCACAATAGTGGAAGGTTAATCTTCGATTGGTAAAATTTGACAGGTTCGGATAGGTTGACCTGGTGAACCTTTGCCGCGAGATTTAATGACGATCGTACTTTATGATGTGTAAAACATAATCTTATGAAAATGTGTAACGATTTTTAGTTTCGAGTTTAAGGCACTATTTTTGTCTTGGTCACACTTTGGGAAACATCGAAGACAGAATTGTATCATTAATTCATTCATAGCACCGTTTCAAATGATGAAGGTTCGAGAATAGAGGTCGTATGCATGTAAAATTCATAGAGATTTCCCTCTAAAACAGACATACAGCTTAACCTAATAAGTTACTTCGTCTTCCTACATCTAATGCGAATTTTCTAAAATAAGTGTTGTCCATCCAAAAACCAAAGTCTGACCAAGACACCCAACTTTACAAAATGATATTATCGACGTTTTATAGGTTGGAGAACTTTTGTACTTATTTAGCTTTTAGATTTTGTACGACAGTATGTTTGTATGTTCACTTATTATTGTATACCGAGTAGTGTATGCTTCATACTTCCCGTAAGTCCTTAGTCTTCATATCAGGATTGACAGCAGCTTCTGAAGAAGTACCTATCAGCGCTTTAAACTGTTCACTCTTGTAAAATAAATTTATATTAAATCTATAATAATGTTGTTTTATTTTATAGTGAATTTAAGTAGATATAAGACAACCCACTGATAACAGGAACCGGGGAATCCATACTTTTTCACGTGAAATCATGGAGGTAGTCTATGATAGTTCAGAATAAGAAATTTCATTTAGCCAGGCCAAAACGTAGCTGTTGTTTCAGCTCAGACTTAAGTAGGAGGAGGAAAAAAAATTGAAATTACGATAAATTACAAGCAAACATTCACTACAAAAATCAACTGACTTGACTTACTATAAATCGTAGGTGTATGCTACGCGCTACGAAACCGCGTAGCATGTCGTTTTATCGTAAACAATGAAATACGTAGCGGCAACAGAAAACTAATGTAATGTAAAAAAATATGGTAATAAAGGAAGTCGGAACAAAAATCTGTCTTTGATTCCTTACAACTGGACTTTTGAGGTTTTATAACAGTCACTTTATGTAGTTCTCGCCAAAGGGCTATGTATGTCGCTCCCAATTCGTCTACTTATTTAACGACGGCGCACGCGCTTGTTAAATAATGTTTTGTTCGTACGATTGACTCTCGTGAACTATGTAGGTAACTATTAGCTAACTTTAGAGCGGTAAACTTATTTGATTAGAACTGAGTCCAATACTGCCATTCTAATTGATCCGATGGATGTAGGCAGGGGCGTATTTAAAGATTGCGCGCCCCGGGCTCCTGTAGCTCTCCGCCCCATCAAGGAAGAAAAAGTTTACAGATTTCATATTTTACATTATTTTGCTGTGGACAACATTTTTTTTAAAATTCGTTTATTACATCATCGTAGTCAATTGTATTTGTTAAATCGGCTTCGGTGTTCAAAATTATGAAATTGATCAGCCGTTCTTTGATAAAACGCGATGTTAAATAGTTTTTAGGGTTTCGTAGTCAACTAGGAACGCTTATTAAAAAAGAAAAATATATATATAAAAGGCGCGAGCGTAGCGAGCGCGAATTTTTTTTGTTAGTTTAGAGTCTCAAAGGTAGACCGACACCGAGAAAAAACTTGAAGATTGATAAGATGCGAGTGAAGCGAGCCCGTAATTTTTTTAATTAGAAGACTAAAAAGTAAACAAAGAAAAAAGAAGTCGGAGATTGAAAAGGCGCGAGCGCAGCGAGCGCGAACTTTTTTCGTTTGAAGAGACAAAATTTTACCATACGTAATTTTATTATTTTTTATTAAACTATGCCGCTATTTTTTATTTAACTATGCGAAAATTTTGATCAGTTCGAGGATGAAACATGATTGGCGAAACGAAAATAAATAAGTAAGTACGTAACAAAGTTTTCTAAAAAATGCCCAATTTGCCTCCCTGACCCACACGCTGCGCCACTAATCTCATAATGTCTAAATATCAACGTGCCTAAGCAGTGGCGGCGCTAGACCAAATATGCACGTCGGCAACATCAAGTTTGCAACGCCGTAGGGCCTCGCCAGCTTTTGTGCCGGGTGGGCACATATACAGTGTTGGTCAAGTAACAATTCATAATTTTATTGGATAATGTATAGTTTATGAAGCCAAGAAATATTAAGGAAAGAAAAAGCTTTTAAAAAAATAAGAATGCGCGAGCGAAGCGAGCGCGAAATATTTTATTAGCCTTAGGCCGTTTGTCCACTGCCGCCGTCAACGTCACGTCAACGAGAATTAGATTATTTCGGGCCGAATTTAAAATGACGTGACGTCGATCGTTTGTCCATCGCGACCGATATCGTTGGTTTAGTTTGTTCCAGCTGTCATGCGTGGTAGTCGTGTTTTCAAAGAAATAAAGTGATGGCTATGATAAACCGGCGACAACTTCTTCTTCTGCTTTTGTACCTTCGAAGGCGCAGGCGATGCAAAGAATTTTGGGTTCATCCGCTAATACGTGAACGATACATCACAGGGGCGTTTTATGTTTTATGTTACTGTATAAACTTTTTATTGCGAAATATCATGATATATCCAGTAACATTTGAATTGTAAGAAGTTTCGGAGTTAAACAAGGACATCAAAAATTACCTTGTGGTGTATTATAATCGCGAAACATAAGATTACGCCTCATATTCAATGTTAACTTAGGTAAAACATGAAAAAACCATTTTATATTTGAATTTCCCGCTTCTAGTCGTCGCATTCACCTTAACATCGATTATTTAGTTCATTAACCATAAATATTTATTTAATTCATTTAAAATATCAAAAAATATAGTTTACTGGGTAATTAACAAAGAGCCAATATTTTAAAATAACTTTATTTTGTTGGTTTATTTCTTATCGCTCTAAATCAGTATGCATGTGATGGAAAAATTATAACTGTGGGAACTCATAATAAAACGAAAGCACAAACAAAATAATAACTGAGCTCGTCTACGGTGCGACGGCGACGGCGACGGCAGTGTATGGACAAGTTCATATGTGTTTTGTATTGCCGCCACATCGGCCCGTCAAAATTTCGGGCGACGATCAAGCGATCACGCCGATCTACTCGCAAATTCGGCGGCCGGGATGACGTCGCTCGGGTGACGGATGTGCGGTGGACACGCGGCTCAAGTAATGTAATGTAAATGTATGTACCGCTACTTCGGCGCCGTCATCTCGTTCTCGGTGACGAATACAGCTATAAGAAAATAGTTTTGCATCTAATCAGGTAGTTGTGTATCAAAAGGGACATCAAAGTCCATGCAATAAATAACTAGACCCAATATTAAGAATGTTTAACAGTGCTTTACTGAAGTTATGTGCTTGATATTGCGTATATTTGTATTAAAATATTTTGATTGTAAGTTAAGTTATAGGGTATGTTACCATTCTTTAATCTGGATATTATTTATTTAGTGTATTATGAAAATATGGAGCGATTAACGTATACGATTATTTCTAAAGTATATTAAAGGACTGCCTAAATAAATTATCGACTGTAGTTTGAGTGTAAATTAGAGATAATATGAAAAATGTCCCATTATTTCACCGGACGGATGGCTGTCTAGAAACGAGTGTGTTGCATCGAAGTAAGAATCACTTGGTACCATCTTGTAGAACTCGTGAATCTAAGAACTATGATAATCGAATTCTAATTATCTATAAAGTAATTTGCTTTGATGCAATCACTAGTGTGTGTGATTTCTAATCGGCAAAAAAGTAATAGTAGCCTTTGGGCTAATTTTTTACACACACAAGGATAAATTTTGTCACAATGTTTCATAATTTATCAATATTAACATATTCATAAGAAGATAAAGATCACATTTTTAGTGAACAGCGTACATATTTTTTGATTGTATTAGCAAGTTCAGTAATACGTTAA
Source organism: Heliothis virescens (assembly GCA_002382865.2). Classification (NCBI taxonomy): domain Eukaryota; kingdom Metazoa; phylum Arthropoda; class Insecta; order Lepidoptera; family Noctuidae; genus Heliothis; species Heliothis virescens. Next base: position 10,025,810 of record NWSH02000537.1, read on the forward strand.
CGTAAAGAAATAGCCATAATCTTTATGAATTAGAATAAATATTAGTATAGTTTATCTTTGGGCCGTCTTTTTAAGTTGTATTCTTACTTTAAGTAAAGTTTTTTTGATCATATTAGTGTATATTATACTTTATTGTACATTTTATTTAAGTTAGTTGGGTTTAAACAGTTATTCAGAACCGCAAGTGTGTATGTACAGTAAAATTTTGTGTGTCAGTTTTGTTTTGTAACTATTTTTGTAAAATAAATATAGCACTTTAATACAACAGTTTATGTTTCATTTTAGCATACTTTAAAGAGGTAGGAACTAAAAAGATATATATTGTATTGCTTCCAGCGTTCTCACCATTTACTGGGGAATTTGTTGTCTCCGACGCGGATAAAAGTAGTCTATCAATATAATCCAAGATAGACATTACCTGACTAAGTTTTCAAACAAAGTCTGCACACAAATACACAATACTTTCGCCCTTTATGTACAGACAACAGCAGGTCAACGTATAAGAATCTGACAAATTTACCAATAAAACATTAACCTCCCCAATTGCGATAAGGGTTGAAAACGATTGCAGAATTTGACGAGGATTGTGGTAACTGGATGTGCTGTCGTCTGTACATGTCATAGCCCATAGGTCGTAGATTGCTACACTTTATGGAAATGCTCGATCATTTCATGAAAAGCCACGGACGCCCTTTTGCACCAACGTATCCAAAGTTGGGAATCCACGAAAATGCGACATGTTCATGTCATGATACAAAATAGTCGCCGACATGATAGAGCGGTCATGTAGAGGTAGAAGATATAGAAACAAGGTATTTTTCGGATTTGTTCGGCTGTCCTGACCTATAAGAGCACATACTACCTACCTTCATAATAACCCAGTAGAGTGCTACGGTATTTAAATAAGTATTAAATATTTCTTCATGGTTTGTTTAAATAAAGTGTTAAAGACCATAAATAATTCGCTGATTCCAAGTAGGTAACCACAGGAATACAGATTAGTAGCAGGTTGGTTAGTTTAAAACTGTTAGGAAATTATAAAACAAGAAATGTACAGACAACAGCAGGTCAACGTATACCGAATGTCAAATTTAACCAATGGAATATTAACCTACTCCATTGTGATGAAGGTTGAAAATCGATTGCAGAAATTTTGACAGATTGTGGTAATTGAATGTGCTGTTGTCTGTACTTACCACAAAAGGTAGATCCAAAAACTGGTCAAGTTCCTAGTCCGAAACTTGCGCGCGGTTTGTAACAAAAAAACTACGTTTGTCGTATGGGACCCCCCAAAAAATTAATTTGTATTTAGTTTTAGTAGTTTGTTGTTTAAATCTGCGAAAACTAGCTAGGTACAAGTTCTAAGCAGCTGGGTTGTGACAGACGAGAGCGCGTCTTAAAGTAGTAGGGTCCCGCTCATCTAAAGTTTTTTTCAGAAGTCTTATTGTGTTTCAGACTAGGGCAAAAAATACCAAAGTATTCGGAAACCCACACACTTCATGCTTTTCTCTGTTACTGCATATGTTATTTTTTACATGTGTCGGTGTTCATGTCTGTGCGTTTTTTAGAAATACTTTTGGTCAGACCCATTTTGAATCCTACCCGATCCGCTGGGCACTATGGGTTAAGTCAACAAAAGCCTGTCACGAAATTAACCGAGCCATTCGCATAGGTAGTAAGTACTAATTCTCATATTTCAACCGTACATCAATAAAGTGGGGTCAAAAATTCCTCCTATTCGCTGTTAACTGGCAATATAAAGGGTAGGCACCCAATAGGCCTGCATTGCAGGCCATTGCAAACGTTAATAGACTCTCTGGTCACGCATAATCGTTGGTTCGAAATAAAGCGTAACAGTAAAAAATCTTAGATACTTAGTAAACGGAAAGGTTAGTTAAAGTTAGTTTGTTTTACGCTTTGCGCGCTAAAAACGACTGAAACGATGTAGATGAAAATGTGGCATAAAGACATAGTGGCACATCTGAATGCAGAAAGGCTTTTTATCCGGGTGCAAAATGTAATACTGGACTAGTATGACCCGCTAGTGCACCTTTGAATCGTTCATAAGAACCCGATTTAGCCGAGCCTTAAGACACTGAGAGAATGGTGAATGGTGATCCTAACCAGGGGCGTATTTAAGATTGCCGCGCCCCGGGATCTGTAGGTCTCCGCCCCATCAAGGAAAAAAATTTACGATTTCATATTTTAACATTATTTTCTGGTGGACAACAATTTTTTTTAAAATTCGTTTAATTACATCATCGTAGTCCAACTGTATTTGTTAAATCCCTTTAGGTTCAAAACGTCCAAACTCCCAAAACTCCACTCCCCAAAACCGTCCACTCCCAGAATGGCAATTCCCCAAAATGTTTATTTCCCATTCGTCCAACTTTCCCAAAACGACCAAACTTCCCAAATAGTCCATTTCTCAAACGACTTACTCCCAAAAACGTCCTACTCCCAAGAAACGTCTAGTTCACAAAATTAAACACTTGCCCCTATATTCCTAAAATTATAAAGTATCGCATTATCGGTTATTTCTAAACAGGACTACATCTGATACATATATGAGGGTTATTAAGTAATGGAAAAAGGAGTAAGAATTCGAAAAAAAAATTGTTTGTAATGTTTTGAAAGTTGTCTGTTTGCACACACTAATCTCAGGAACCACAGGACGGATTTTGATGAAACTTGGCAGACATATAGCTATATATCAAGAAATAACATATAGTGTTTATCTGGGTACGGGAAATAGTTCCCTCGGGAAGCGGGTGAAACGCTGGTGGAGAGCTAGTAAAGTAAATAAAAAGACGAAGGAGGAAAAAGAGTAACAATGATGAAAGAAGCGTTCAATGCGTATTTCTGTCCTGTACCAATAATATCCTAACATAATAATTTTGCACCTAACCCATATAAAAATATTCACAATATTGAACTTTTCATACCCTGTAGCTCATCATATTCATACCCTGTTTTATGCTAATACCTACCAACCTATTTATATTTATTGTTTTAAAGGACGAGTTCAAAAAGTGACAGATATTGACATATAATTTATATATAGAAAGAATTGCTGTTCGTGTTAGTCCTGCTAAAACTCGAAACCTGCTTGACCGATTGGATTTTATTTTGGTGTTAAAATGTTGTAAAGATTTAAAACGATGAGAAAATAGAATATAAAAAAAAAAATAAGAAGGCAGTGATACAAAGTTCAGCGATTAGATGGTTGACATGAAAATTTTAAAAGATATAATAATAGGGTGAAAAATTATAAAGAAGGTTTTCACTGAAAGATTATAGAAAACCTCTTGTGATTGCGTCGTGCTACAGGTTACATATATTAGATATTCACGCATAGAAATATGTGTTTTGTCACGGGCCTGCAACCGCGTATACATTTGATAAAATAAAAACTATTTAGAAGTGGAACGTTTGGAGTTGACGTTATAGAAGTGGACATTTTGGGAAGTGTAAGATTTGTTAAGTCGTTTTGGAAAGTGGACGTTATTGGGAGAGTGGACAGTTTGGGAAATTGCGCAGTTTTTGGGAAGTGGACGTTTGGGAGAGTGGACAGTGTTTGGGAGTAGTGGACGTTTTGAAGCCTAAAGGTTAAAATGCGCTTCGGTGTTAAAATTAGAAATTGATCAGCCGGTGTCTTGATAAGATCGCGATGTAAGATAGGTTTTTAAGGGTTTCGTAGTCAACGTAGGGAAACGGGCTTATTCAAAAAGAACAAAAATAATATAAAGGCGCGACGTACGAAGCTCGAATTTTTTTGTTAATTGTAATGAGTCTCAAAAGGTAGACAGACACTGAGAAAAACTTGAAGATTGATAAGATGGGAGTGAAGCGAGCCGCGTACTATTTTTTAAAAAAAAAAAAAATAATTAGAAGACTAAAGGTAAAGCAAAGAAAAAAGAAGTCGGAGATGAAAAGGCGCGAAGCGCAGCGAGGCGCGAATTTTTTTCGTTGGAAGAGACAAAATTTTACGCATACGTAATAAATTTTAAATATTTTTTATGAACTATGCGCGCCTAAAAAATGCTGCATTTGCCTCGCCTGACTCCCACAGCTGCGTCACTATCTCATAATGTCTAATTCAACGTGCCTAAGCAGTTGGGCGCTAGACGCAAATATGCACGTCGGCAAAATCAAGTTTGCGACGCCAGTAGGCCTCGCCAGCTTTTGTGCCGGGGGTATATCAGT
>NWSH02000537.1:10041594-10053694 GCA_002382865.2 Heliothis virescens
AACATGATAGAATAGGTAGGTATTTATTTCTAGTAAAAAATCGCGCGGTTGCTGATCAAAAACCAGTACACCGTCCGTTCGTCACTACGGCACACCCGCGACTGTATCATACTAAGAACATACCAAGTTCCGAGCGCGTAGGTATAGCTCGCGCGTCGTCCGTTTATATGAAGTTAAACTACTGTATGTAATATTATTACCGTGATATAAGTGTCCATATATTCACAGTGACGCAATGCATAAAACACACACAAAAATTTTACTACCGACTACACACCACACACCAACTAGGGGCAATAAACACATCCACACACGCCTACCACAAAAATCTCACATTTCATAATTTACGTAAGATTCGCAAATAAAACGCCCTTCAAAAATCTTCAGCATCGTTATTTTCGGCCGCACGTTCACAGCATACATTTTTGTACATATTGTAAACAAAGTGCTGTCGATACGTTCATCTCAAAAACTGATCAATACAAACATTATGCAGCTGAATATCGGACGAGGTCGAGTTTTTAGATATTGCCATAAATTATTCATGTTATGGTAAATGAAAAATCGTGGCATATTTTTCTACTTGTTTGGGTTCTTAGAAAAGTTGAGTTTACATAGACAAAGTTGTTGTGAAAACACTGAAGTTTTTCCGACATTAAGTAAAATTACATAAATCCTACTATATCATAAATGCGAAAGTTTGTGAGATGTATGTGTGTTTATTACTCTTTCACGCAAAAACTACTCGAAGGGTTTTGATGAAACTTGGCAGTGATAAAGTTTATATATCAGAATACCATACAGGCTACTTTTTTCTGGGTACGGGAACAAGTTCCCCCACGAAGCAGGTGAAATCGCTGGCGAAAGCTAGTGCATATATAAGCAATAAGCATACCTACATGAATCTTATCAAAATCTATGGAATACGTTTGAATAACCATTAAAATGTTAAAGAAAACATGTAAGTAATGGTTTTACGACAGCTTAACACTACCTACGCAACGACGAGCGGAAAATAATATACATATCCTATGTAATAAAAAAACGTACGAGTGTCTATGTCCGACGCTGTAATCTATTTAAAAGATTTGCCAATATACTCTCACATAAAATAAAACATGTAAACATACGCCATAGCTGACGTCACAGTATAGTTTCACACCCACTCGTATTATCTAGCTAATAAAGCAAAAGGGTTAAACAATGATATAGCTGGCTAAAGTATATTACGACTAGCTACTGCCAGCGGCTGCGCCCGCTTCCCGAGGGAACTATTGCCCATACCCGTATATAAAGCATGTTATTCCTCAGGGTCTATTCTATCTCTGTACCAAATTTCATCAAAATCGGCTCATCAATCAATCAGAACTTCAGGCAATCAAAACTTCCGCATTTATAGTATTAGTAGGGATATAGGTAATGTTATCTAGACAAAAGTTTCAGTGGATGCGTGTTTGTTAATTCTTCGCGCTCAAATGGATAGGCAGATTTTGATAAAAGTTTCGAGTAGAGATATAATATGTAGTTCTTCTCTATAGGAGGCAGCAGAAAATGTTACACATAGACCACTTCCTTGCGTACCTAGTGAAAGATAATGTATGGAAGACTTCCCTAGAGATACGAATGAGACTGAGACAAACAGCTACTAATATTTACAAATTAATTAAGTAATTAAATCTAAGCAACCACAAAACCAACAAGTTTCTATATAACCCAATAAGATTCGGTTCCAAGTTCCAAAACTCCCTACCGAATGAAATAATCCGCCAAAAGTCGCAGGCAAGGGTTGAATTGTGAGGCCAATATTAAATTAAGTTGTAACAAATAAAATTACAAGTTCACTGTTATTTGTGAAGCTTTTGACACAAAGCTTGTTGTTCGGGATTTGAATTTAGAATTGAGTTTGATATGCTCGTAAATTAGATTTGAGAAACGATACTGTGACCACTTTTCCCTTCTGTGGTTAAAAGGGAAGAGAAATAATTATTCAGGAAATCTGAGTACAGTAATGATATGTAGTGGTAAAAGATTAGAGAATGTAGGAATAAATTACTAGATTATCGCAAATTGCTATTAAAGTGACGAGAGAAATAATAGGGGTTGTCTGTGTTGCAAGATGTATTAGAGTTCATTCCTCCCTAAACACAGGGTATGTGTTCATCATACAATAATATTATTTCATCAAGCCAAGTGTGCCGTGGCCCCATCGTAATTAGGTTAGAATATAATTTAGTATCAGGAACGTAGACCCAATAATTATGCATAGCTACATCTGGCAGCCTGGCAGTGTGCCATATTGAATAGCTACAGAGAAACTTTTGAAATTGGAATACTTTGTGTTTTTAAATAACTCTATGGAAGTATTTCTGCTTTCATCGAAGTAACATACCTCCTTGGTTCAGTTTATGTTTTTTTGTTGTCTGTGGTATGACTGAGGAGAAGAAAATTTTAAAAAGGAACAAACTAAAAATTCGACTTGTTGTGGATGAAAAGTTGTTTCGAAAATAGAAAGTAGGATAAAGTAGAATAGAGGTTGAATACTTTCAAGTATCAAAGCAATTTCAAGAAGGTATGAGATCCATAGTAAAAGTGCAGTAGAGCGCGATTCACGCTGCATTGTCACGATTTCAATTAACTTCATGTACTCGTATCTGTTCAGCGGTGGCTTTATTAAACTCCTGCTGCCCTAGTATGTCGGGGAAATGTTCCGGTGCAGATTTTATATTTTGTTATGAAACACGTACAACATTTTCTTGTTATGAGATTTTTTTTTTATGAAATTAAAACTATTGAAAGGAAAACGTATTTCGATGTCGAATAAGAAAATTGACGATTTCACTTTCGTTTATTTGATTTGAGTAATTAATCATTTTAACGGCCAGTTTCACAGGTTCCAGAAAACGTTCTAGGTAGCTAACTGACAGATAACGCCATAGAAAAGTTATATTAAAGACATTTCTATGGCACTATCCGTCGGGTAAGATTTTCTATCTAGAACTTTATCTGGAACCTGTGAAACTGGCCATTAAAAATTATATAACCGTATTTTTACACTAATTCTATTCGATTTTCAAATTACCAAGCCAAACCAGCCATCATCAATTCACAATTCTCATTTCAAACCCGCGCACCATCTTTCAATATCAAAGTTCTTATTTTAAATATCAGTGTGTGTTCGTTGCAGGCCGTAACTGGCGTATTTTTTCGACCGGACCGTAAAGACACAAAGCCACCACCATGGACGCGATTAAGAAGAAGATGCAGGCGATGAAGCTGGAGAAGGACAATGCCATGGACAAGGCCGACACCTGCGAACAGCAGGCTAGGGACGCCAACCTCCGCGCCGAAAAGGTATTGTTGGAAATTCAGCTTTATATGTATGGGGCGTAGGGTCAATTTCGATTGACAATGTAAGAAGTTGTCTTAAACATAAATATTAGGACTATCTTTGTTTAATGAAGGAAACGACAGTGGGCTTTGAATAGGTAATTTTAATAAGAAGCCAATTAAATTCTATCGTTTGTTTTTACAACAACAACTCTTTATTGTTTTGGAATATTTAAATAAATTTCAGATAATTTGGACTACTTTTCGGTCTAGTAACATTTATTTTTAAAATTGTAATCTACAAGATCGGTAATGGATAAAAGTACATTTCTTCATCAGGACCAGACAGTGATGTTTTAACGTAGTTCTAAAAACCTAAGTACGACCCATATTTTCAACATGTCCCAAGTCTCTTGCTATAAAAAACCTAAATGCTATATTTATTTCAATCGTAACAAACTTGTCCTATTCGTGCCCACGCTAAAAAGTATTTTTAGGCAGCATTTCAGAGAACCGAAATATGTTTTAGACCCGACTTTCATTGAAATGAATGTGAATTTGCATATTTGATGCTTTCGTTCAGTTAGGGCAGAATGAAATTTCCCGAAGGTATTTAATGGCTGTATGACTGATCAGGTTGAAAGCTTCAATTTTTATTAGACATATAAAAAAAGTTGCTGTTTTCTGTTAGATCGTTGACCTTAATTATTATACCTGTACCAAATCTGTCAGTGATATAAGATACTTTGATATATTTAAAAGGTTACACCAAGGCACTATCCTAGGCCCACCCACTTTTAAAAACACTCAACTCTGATACCAAACCATTCACCCTTCCAGGTCAACGAGGAAGTCCGTGAGCTCCAGAAGAAGCTCGCCCAGGTGGAGGAAGACCTGATCCTGAACAAGAACAAGCTGGAACAGGCCAACAAGGACTTGGAGGAGAAGGAGAAGACCCTCACCGCCACCGAGGCCGAGGTCGCCTCCCTCAACAGGAAGGTGCAGCAGATTGAGGAGGACCTCGAGAAGTCCGAGGAGAGGTCAGGCACCGCCCAGCAGAAGCTGCTCGAAGCCCAGCAGTCTGCTGACGAGAACAACCGGTGAGTTCTTCTTTATTCTTAGTTTCCGCCAGTAGATTCACCCGGGTCCCATGGGGCATTGATGGGCCATGATAAGTAGACCATAGCCAGGTCCTTTCTCGGGTTCTATGTAATCTTGGGCTTAAAACTTAAATCGATTCACGTATTTTTGGCGAGGCAGCTAGACAGATAGAGTTACTTTCGAATGTATAACGTTAAAGTAAGGTTTTTTCGTTGTTAATTCGGTCTAAATTAGCTACAGCCGCTGTTTATGGGTTAAAGATAGTTCGTGGTTCACAAAGATAATATGATATTTGACCAAAAAAGTCGCATTGCCGATATCTGTATACAATTTTCACTGCTGTAATAGCAATACTACGTTGTTTTTTCTTTTTTAACCTGTTTAAGGAAGTTACTTGCGACTTCGTCATGCAAAGTCATGGTTATTTAAATTCTCCATATTTTCTACATTCTGTGGATTAGAAGTATATTTCCGGCATTTGATTTATAGCTAAAGCAACAGTTGTATTACGTGCCACACTCTAATTAGTTTCGTGGTGTGAACTAGAGATTAGCATACGAAATATTGTTATTTCATTAAATTAGAAACGTTTTGGTTAAAAATTATTATTTTTTATAATTAGTACAGACGGTCACGTTCTTATTTAGAATTACGACAGATTATATTTCTATACCCTAAAAAGCTCTTAGAAGCTCAATTTTATTTTTGATTAAATATACAGAATAACTTACTTATTAGATACCTACTAATAGATTCTTGAACAGGTCATTCCTTATTAGTGTCATCGACTCGCTCTTTGAACGCGATGATCACAAATCTAATGGCTAAAATACATTCATACCTGCAATCTTTATCAAACCTTCGTATAATTGTTAAAAGCAACAAAAAACAGGAAGACTAGAATTGTAATCTCTTTTATTTATTTTAGTATCCGATTTGGACTAGAATTTAGATTTACAATTCCAGAAAGGTTTCCCATGCATTTCTTTCCACGCATCTCTTTCCTACAGTTTCTGAGTCCGCATTTTTAATTGCAGCATGTGCAAGGTGCTGGAGAACAGGGCGCAGCAGGACGAGGAGCGCATGGACCAGCTCACCAACCAGCTCAAGGAGGCGCGTCTGCTCGCTGAGGACGCCGACGGCAAGTCCGATGAGGTGACGTACTCTTCTATAATATATAGACTGTCTGCAACAGTCTTCTTTCCACTAAAGTGTTGCTTTCACATTTTATTCAAACGACAATTTCGTAAAAGTCAGGGATCTTTTGTTGATACGTTGTTTTTCAGAAACTTGTGTCATAAAAAACGGGGATATGAGTAAGATTTTTAATAACAGAAAAGTTATGAATTTTAAGAAGGAACATAAATGATTAAAACACATAGATACATACAGACTTAATATCTAAGAATAACATACTGCAAATAAGAAAGATGATCAGAAAGCTAAAATGACGTTTGATGATGCACAGGTATCGCGCAAGCTGGCCTTCGTTGAAGACGAGCTCGAAGTAGCTGAGGACCGTGTCAAGTCTGGAGACGCCAAGATCTCAGAACTTGAGGAGGAATTAAAGGTAAATCATACTTTAACAACTACAAAAAGGCATTATGCCTCTTAGAAATTCAAGGCTAAGACTATGCACTTATAGAAATTCTAATATAAAAGAATATAGCATAAAGAGTTGTTTGATAAAGTTTAAATTCCTTTGTTACAGCAAGATGATTTGTCTGTAATTTTTATCTTTCACTGTTCCAAATTTAACTCTTTTCATGTAGGATTACAACGAAAATAACTTACGAATGTTGTTATCCAGGTCGTAGGTAACTCCCTCAAATCTCTGGAAGTATCGGAAGAGAAGGCCAACCAGCGCGTGGAGGAGTTCAAGAAGCAGCTGAAGACCCTCACCAGCAAGCTCAAGGAGGCCGAGGCACGCGCTGAGTTCGCCGAGAAGACTGTCAAGAAACTGCAGAAGGAGGTCGACAGGCTCGAAGGTACGACCCCGACCAGTACTAACCCCATAACAAACAAAAACTTAAATCTATCTCTAAGAATCGAAACTAAGAAATACTTTCTGATCTCAAAGTTTCAACTAAACAAATCTAAATATCAAGTAACGAAATCTTCTATAATGATAACTTGATAACTTTTCTAACAAAAAGAGAATACTATGGCTTCTCTTAATATCTGCAAAAGCTTTTTAATCAAAACTTTTTCTAATAAAAACTCATTATTTTTTTTCTTACTGATCTTTAAGTCCAGAGGCCGGGATAAAGGTTTGCTTCGTAAGTTATTATCAAATGACTAAATTTTGCAGACGCATTATTCAACGAGAAGGAGAAATACAAGGCGATATGCGATGACTTGGACGGCACATTCGCCGAGCTGACAGGATACTAACCAGCCCTTACAGCACATAGTTTAAGTCAAAACCGTCCGAATCACTTCACCCTAAAGTCCATTTTGATACGTCACCCGCATCGCCTGGACCCTCTACATGTTCATTGTTTAGCCCGACCGTAGACGAACAGAACGAGTTCCATTTTAATATCTAGACTGTTTTCTTCTAATGCGTTACCTGATGTTGGTTGTCTGGGGGACTGTCCCTGTACAGTATAGCGTAGATGTATGTTTCGAGCATTTGCGTCAGTCCCCTGGACACCTCGTGTTGAGCCCTGCTTTCTCTGTTTGTGATTAACATGTCTATCGCTTTGCTGCTACCGCCGCGGACCAATGCTTCCAAGGTAATGTTGGTTCTTTCATAATCTCATAATTTTTCTATTTAAAAATGATGTTTAAAGCTATTCGCTTGCGCCATAAATATGTCTTAAAGAACTCTATCACTAAAATATAATTTACTTTTGTAACAATCTTCTATTAACGACACTAGTTAAGTTATAACTTTATTTATTGGAGAGCAGAAATAGGTACAGTTTCCAGAAGTATCTTTCCCGTTTAGTCTCCTATAGTAACTAGATATATACCAAAGGGTTTTTTAAATGGTGTACCAAGAACTTTTGTCACTCAGTCAGACCATCCCCAACTTCCAATTGAACTCAGATTTTTTGAGTATCTTTCCTTCTTTCCCTACTTAGTTATTGGTACACCTTTTCACCCTGACCAAGTGTAAGCATAGTTCTAATATCAGTATATATTAACAGATGAGCTCGGAATCAACAAGGACAGATACAAGAGCTTGGCCGACGAGATGGACTCCACATTCGCCGAGCTGGCCGGCTACTAGACACCCACTCCTTCCACACATTCACACACACACACGCAGCCTGCTGCCACACACACTTACACGAAACAAATACAATCGTACACGTGATGTAATATTTATTAATATTTTATGTAAATTTATTTACGATTTTCAATAAAATTAATTTATAACAAGTTACTTTTTACGTTTTTGTCACTCCCTTGAATTTAAATTTAATTTTAGATCCTTTACAAAAAACCTTGATGCATAATACCTAGGTGCTGCAAATTAAGTAAGGAATAACCTTTGATTGAACTAAAATCTAAAAGTTTATAAAGTGTACTTAAAGTAAAATCGTATGGTGCTGAAACAATATGTGAATTTATGAGTACAGTGACAATTTTGTACTTAGAAGCAATAATAAAATTGATATTTTAATTACTATCAATTGTTTTATTCAACCCAATTAACAAGAAACTCTTTAAAAAGCTACACCATATGCAAAAGAGTATAATAACTCCTATTTTGCATAGCAAGCATATTGAATAACATTATTACTACAGCCATCCATTTTAACTGAAAGCCGGATAAACACATTAGTCATCGGAAAATTAGATTGTACGTCAATTATTTACAGCGGAAACGCGCCTTAAACTGTCAACTGTCACATGACGTCTTTCCGGCGGTGCGGAGTGGTGGGGCGAGCGCGCATGCGCGGCGACGCTCCGCCCACGCATGCGCGACTACCCTCAGACCTCAATCGATAGTGCAGTGTGGATACAGCCTGTTGGGCTACGCTTATTTTCCCTTATTTTCCCGATTGAGCGTCGTTTTTCGGTGGAATTTGTGAAGTAATTCGCCACGGTGTCGGTGTCAAGTAGCGTGCTGCCTGGAGCCATCACCATGAAGATGCTAGCGCCTCACGACGGCCCCGACATAGCCCCCGTCGACTCAGGTCAGTGAAAACAATCATTAAACCAATACGATAATTGCATGTCGAGTACATTGTCTCTTGTTCATCATGAATCGGATTAAAATTGGGTTGGGTGTTGAAAAAGTAATCTTTTGAGCAAAATACTTGATGCGTAGTTGATAGATTTGTATAGGAAAGAGGCTTTGTTATGTCGACATATAAATAAATATATGAGCTGATCATTTTGTGCTCAAAATACGACGTATCTAAACGCCCTCCTATTCGAAAAAGCCAATTTACTGAAACTTATAACATGATTATTATTTTTGCGAATGTAGAAGGGATTAATTTCGAAATGGTCTATCTTCGTCTCAGGATGTTGTCATCCTTTATGCCAAGAACTACGCAAAAGGCTTACGCAACCTTTATCTTTAAAAACCAGTTATTTGAAAAAGAGTTTTTTTTAATAAATTTACCATTAATAAATCGATTTTACGCTGTACTCACAATAAGTGGGTACATATTCATTTTATTTTATATCTTACGTCTTTGTCTTTTAATACGACCTAATACTATTCCGATGAAATAAACATATTTGAGGATAATTTTATGTCAAAGTTATAGCACGTATAAAATTATTTATGTTTCATAATATTGTTGTGTGGTCTCTGAAGATCACTGGCCACATTTTTTCCGGCTAGTAACCGTTTTATATTGTCCTAAAATTTGAAACTCGAATGCACAGACGACAGCACATCAAATTATCACAATCTGGCAAATTTCTGCGATAGATTTTCAACCTTATCACAATAGTGGAGGGTACATGTTCGCTTGGTAAAATTTGTCAGATTTATATACGTTGACCTGCTGTCGTCTGTACATTCTTTTGTTTTTTCATATCTTCATAATTCAAAAGTTAACATCGGTATTATTATTTTTTGCCAAAGGATATTTTGATCGATCGTTTCATGTAATGGTACAGGTGCAACTATATTATGAGTTTTATTTAGTAAAAGGAAGGAAAATACTCATTATTCCATTTTAAGTCTATAATTAAACATGTAACTATATATCTCCAGTGTTATCCTCATAAACATTTCAGGTTCAGAATATTGTTGAAGATTCATACACCGGGTAATTTTCATTGTAGAATACAGACCCAAATCATCATTGACTTTAGAACTATTGCTGGGCCTTTCTAATCTTTTTAAAGCCTACTAAAACATTTTCTTCATATTAAATCGATTTTCATTGCAAAAGTGTACGTTATAAACTACCCTTTTCTAAGAAAATTAGTCATAGCATAGCTCGGAAACGTCATAGTTACCTACTGAACTATTAATCTGAAAAAAAATATAGACGCGGTAAGAATCTCTAACCTTCTTTTTTGAAGTTGGTTTAAAACAATGTTACAAAGCAGGATTACACGTGTTTTACCTATAAACACATTGACTATCTATCTTTAATGTCATCGCTGTTTATATCTTCTTACATACTAAAATAAACTGATGTATAAGGGGATAATGGTCTACTCTGCAGCGCTGCAAACTAAATTAATTATAATCGCATGAAGCGCTTTTTTATAACATCGCTTTGTTATTTTTAATTGTCTGTTGAAGATGGCATCATTAGGGACTGCCCACTCGGCTCGGGATTCGGATCAGATACGCTTTATGAACTACCCACACAATAGAACTTAATGGCACCTACTCCGATTTTTGATATGGGACTGAAGTGTGCTTGTCACAAACACTCATTAGGTTTCTAAAAATAACGTCCGTCTAGCCTTTTCCCTATTTTGGGGTCGGTTTTCAGTCAGTGTTTTACAAGGAGCGACTGCCTATCTGACCTCCTCACCCCAGTTACCCGGGCAACTCGATACCCCTTGGTAAGACTGGTCAGACTTTCTGGCTTCTAACCACCCGTAACGACTGACGACATAAAATCGTATAATGGAATCCTAATTGCACCTTCAAAAAAAAACATTTTCAGCCTGCATAATACAGACAGCCAGTAATTTTCTAATTGGTAACGCCCTGTGTAACCAAGGAGTTTTGAACAAACAAGAGAAAAAAGGTCATTAGCTCCTCACCTGGTATCATTTAGAGGTTACATAAACATTTAGCTACATAAACCCATGTTATAAGAGAAAACAATCTTTCACGCCTACATATAAGCTTAAGGTTATAATATGAATATTCATTCCGTTTATTAAATAACTTCCTAACCGACTGAACAATAACGGGAAACTGTAATTTTGTGTATTTTGAAGCAATGACTTGCATAATGTCACCCCTCGTCTGTTTAAGCCTTTAGTGTTGCGTGTGTTTTTTTTTGTAAGTGGTGTAAACTGGTTCTGTATTTATGTTTCAAATTATTATTATTATTTTTGTCCATTGTGTGAATTTCAAATACATATGTTTGTTCTTGAATTAATAAATGAAAAAAAAAATGAAAGTGGATAAACTAGGTATGTGCTGTTTGAACTAGCAAGGGTATTATATTTATAGAAAAGCAAATAGTATAAAGTATAATTATATTTATTTTTAGAAAAAAATTATAAAATCAACTCCATAGTACAATTTAGGACTTATCACTCCATCAATCTTCTTCACCGGTCTTATTCCAATCATCTTTATAATTTTTTTTAAATTTATTTTTACTATGGATGTTTACGAAGTCACTACACATTTAATATTAAAATTCATTATTAAAGCAGTTATTTAAGCAAGAAAAATAGGACAATAGTTAATACCATTATAATAATTGACGCCTCAAAAAAATAAAGGTTCACCGCATCCATTTTCCATCAAGTTCACAAATCATTAGTCAATATCAACACAATGTAAAACCCCCGTCGACAGCTATCGGTTTAACGGGACATTTTGTCTCAATTACTGCCTTATCTGACAGATAGGCTATTATTATATGTATTTTTGGAAAATGTAATATCTGAGTGTTATTAGTTGTGATGGCTGATGTTTAGATAACATATAAGTGACTCATATTGCGTAATGCGTACCATGCGTAATGCGTAACATATTGCACTCTTGCCAACAGCCTCAAAAATCTTTGAAAAAGCTATGTGCGATCGGGTATATAGCTTTTGTGAGAGATTTAAAATTTTTGATGAGGGTCAAAATGGATTCCGTAAGCATAGGTCAACAACACTAGCAGTTTATAAATATATTCAAGAAATAATTAACATTTTAAATAATAAAAAATACGCAGTAGGAATATTACTTGATATGACTAAGGCATATGATAGAGTTCAATTTAGTATTTTATTAGATAAACTTTATAAAATTGGAATTCGCGGAGTTACCCATCAATGGTTCGAGTCATATCTTAAGGACAGAGAACAATACGTAGAAATTGAATACCACAACCAAGATAGCAATGAAATAGTAAATATTAGATCAGATAGACAAATTTTAAATTCATCAATTCCACAAGGCGGCGTAATTGGATGTTTATTATTCCTCATTTATATAAATGATCTTCCGAAAATCATGAATGAGCCCTGTATACTCTTCGCGGACGACGTTTCCCTACTTACCTCA
>NWSH02000537.1:10059409-10072802 GCA_002382865.2 Heliothis virescens
GGACATCAGAAATTACTTTGTGGGATATTATAACCGCCAATCATAAGATCACGCCTCATATTGAATGTTAACTTAGGTAAAACATGAAAAAACCATTTTATATTTGAATTTCCCGCTTCTAGTGGTCGAATGCACCTTAATACTGACTCTTTCTCTGTTCTGTATCTAAGTGGTGTCTTTGATATTTCTTATAGATTAATAGAATATTCGTTTACTATCAACCCACTCTCTGGCTTATCGATCACTACCTACTACTGCAAGTTTAAGAGCCCCCGCAGACAAGCCAACGGCTGACTAAAATATTACAGTGTTTGAGGGCTCTAACCATGCTAACCAGCGAGTGATCACCAGAATAGCTTTCAAAATTAGCTCATACATATGCATTAGACGGAAAATTAGGTTCTCGGAATATCATAACCATGTTTTTGATATATCAAGCTATCTAATTTAAGAAGACAGACAGACCGTCCTTCAGACTAACCTTATCTCTCAGCCATCATTCCGTCTGGTTGTCGTTAACTTGTTTGTACGTAACCTTGAGGTACCAACACGTTGGAGGTGCTGTGATTTATATTTATTGTATAATTAATTGTATACTAAACATGTTACTGCTTTGTACATTTATAAGCGGCAAAACTCTTACATGAGAGCTTTTACTACCTATGTTGTGGAGCTCCTTAAAACATAACTGAACATGTAACACACTAACTTCCGAAACGAGAACCTCCTCCTTTTTGGTAAGTCGGCTAATAATAATCTCACAAATATAGTTCTAGTTGAACTTCAATTAATTAAGTAAGCTTCTTGAAAGTTTCTGGAAAAGAGTTAACTAGCTATTTGATGCACGGTTGGAAAATCGAATGCTATAGATGCCAGCACGTCAACCTACCTCAATGTGTTAAATTTCTTCGATAAATTTTCAACTTAATCCCAATAGCGGGATCTTAGATTGGTAAAATTTGACAAATTCGGGATTAAAATTACTTAACTAATTGATAGCCGGAATTTCAGAGGGAATTTTAATGATATAATTGTAATATCTGTTAAACAATTACTTAATACTTATAACAATGGGCCAATGTGGTTTAATAATAAAACACAAAATAAAACTAAAATTCAATAAAAATACCTGATTACATACCGTCGCCAAAAACACAATCCTTTACGTAATACAAGGAAATATATTCAATGTTTTTGCTGAAATAGCTTTCGATAACGATATAGCTGAGGTTATTGATCGGAGAACCGAAGGCATTACACTAAACGGGATCCTATACTATTAGAATAATGATGATGATGATGATGATGGCCTCCTAGCCGATTATCGGCCACGGCGGCTGTTCTCATATAAGGAGATCAGCCAGCTGCGCAGGACATATTATAGTGCACAAGCATTTGCGCAGACACAGGTGCACTCCCTATTCCCTCACTCTCATAACCCGATGGGACGGCAATCCGACACGACCGGAGAGAGATCAGGCGCAGGACCGACATTAACGTGCTCTCCGATGCACGGGTGTATCAATCACCAACTTCCAACTCCGGGCTGCTTTGTGAAAGTTTCGAAAACCCACAAAGCGATTTCGGCCCGTCCCGGGAATCGAACCCGAGACCTCGTGCTCAGCAGTCGGCTATGCGACAACTAGACCAACGTGGCAGTTATATTATTGAATTATTATTGAATTGAAATTAGAATAATATTATATTATTGAAGCGAATATTCTGACAGAATGCCAAGAGTTTTACGAAGTTGAATCGATGCTATGCAGGTTTTTATTATTTGGAATAGTTTGCATTGTCTATAGAAATATTCTTAACTAGCTTCTGCCAGCTTTCACCCGTGTCCCCTGGGAACTACTCGGCGCACCCGGATAAAAAGTAGCATATAGCCATTCTCAATAAATGGGCTATCTAACACTGAAAAACTTTTTCAAATCGGACCCGTAGTTCCTGAGATTAGCGCGTTCAAACAAACAAACTCTTCAGCTTACAATATTAGTATAGATTACAACTGTTTCACTGTGTGTTCCATGTAACATAATGTTTTTTAGATATGTATCTACTAAACATTAAATACAAGCTTTAAGTTAAGTTTCAGTTTCAATAAACAAACACTTTATTTGTGCTTATAATAAATTGTACAAAATTATTTTCTGGAAAAAATATTTATCAAAATTAGATTTTGTGTTCAAAATGCCAATAAAATACTTTCATATTCTTGACAGAGCTAATATTTTTCAATTTACGAAAGTAATAATGTTGTATACCTACTTGATAAAAATTACATATAGTAATATTAACATTGTATAAATCGTAGCAACTACATATGATAATATCATAACATACCGCGTTATTAAATCGTTTGGGCGTAGCAGGTGCTACGGCGTAGCGGCTACGCGTGGCTACGTTTAATATTGATGTCTGTATAATTCGGTGCGTTCACCTTTTATGTTGACGGTAGATTAAGTTTTTGTGAGGTATTATTTTTAAATTATCTTCGTGTTATGACTATATATGGCTGTTCAGTAATCCAGTGATAAATTTTTAAAACAAAGGAATTTTTCTTTTTGATGTCTGTATTTAAAAATCTTATTTCAAATAGACAATTTCTTCACCTGTAATTTCTTTGAGAAAATGCTAAAAAGGGATCTTCAGGCGGAAATTTATTATTTATTTTAAACCCGGCTTTATCTAACTCTCCATGTTACGTCATCATATATATATACTAGCAACACTAAAACTATAGAACCTCCAGCTTGCAAACTAAAGCACTTTATAAAGCCGTACAGATGGCAGCCGAGTGTCACGAACGAACATAATGTTATTATGCTGACTGTACTTAGAGAGCGTACGGTTGCCAACTGTTTTGAAAGCTTTTGCTTGAATAATTCAGTTTGAACTTATTTGAGCAACATGAAAAAATTAGGAATATTGGAATTTAATAGTAACACAGTCTTTTTAAATCTTTCCTTGCCTTTTAGTGGTGGTCTTGCTTTTTACCTGTCGCGTTCAAAGACAAAGATATTTTATTTACGTTACATCCAATTTTCTGAGAAATAATATGCTACATGATTTGTTACGAAATAAATCGGTTGACAGTATCTTCAATTGTTACAGAAACGCATTATTCTTTCCTACTTGTTCTGGGTATGTTAGCAAGTCTCAACTCTCAACTTTCTAGCGAACGAAACCAGTTCCCTGAAGTTTCTAGGACTTTTTCCAAAGAGCTGGATTAGGAGGTACTCTAAGAACTAACCATAACTTTTAATGATATTAAACGAACTAGTAA
The DNA here is from genome assembly GCA_002382865.2 of Heliothis virescens. Lineage (NCBI taxonomy): Eukaryota > Metazoa > Arthropoda > Insecta > Lepidoptera > Noctuidae > Heliothis > Heliothis virescens. Next base: position 10,062,699 of record NWSH02000537.1, read on the forward strand.
CCACCAGCGGTTTCACCCGCGTCCCTTGGAGACTGCTCATCCAAATAAAAATACTTTATACTATACATATTATTCATTTTTTCAAATTGGCCCAGTCATTTCTTAAATCAGTCAAACAAACAAACTCTTCAGCTTTAATATCTCTATTAGTATCTTATAAAATAGATGTAATAATAACGTATACAGCACAATAAAGGTTAAAATTACTACTTAGATAATTTAAGCCATCGCCCTCGCATTTCCATAAATAAATACTTTAGTACATTTTACTTTTACAAAAGGGTATAATACTAAGTACGTAGTCCATACCTAAAGCTTTACCTTACCGAGGACCAGGCGGGAGCTTCCAACCACTAGGTACCTAAGTACTTGTTATTTAAAAGCACTCCCTTTGAGCTGAGGAATGCTAAGAGGTTTCATAAAGATACCCTCGAGAAGAGTAAAAAATATACTTAAACTAATATTATACTGAGGTAAAAATTATGCTTGTTATTTTTATCTCTGGAATTATAGTTCTTTTATGTAATTTAGTGTATAGAATCTGAACTTAGGCTCTAAAACAAAGATAACTCTCTCAGAGGCACTATAAATTCGTTGAAACATATTTTTAGAATAACTTATATTTATAAACTAGCTGCCGCCAGCGGTTTCACCCGCTCTCCCGTGGGAACTACTGCGCACACCCGGATAAAAAGTAGCCTATAACCTTCCTCGTTAAATGGGCTATCTAATACTGAAAGAATTTTTCAAATTGGACCAGTAATTCCTGAGATTAGCGCGTTCAAACAAACAAACTCTTCAGCTTTATAATATTAGTATGGATAGCCACATGGTATGTCTTATTTCTCCTTCATACAAATAAGCCCTTTTTAATAATGTAAAAAATACATCTATAATATAAAAATGAATCGCTAAATGTGTTGGTAAGCGCATAACTCAAGAACGGCTGGACCGATCGGGCTTATTTTGGTCTTAAAATGTTTGTACAGATCGAAAGAAGGTTTTAACGATGAGAAAATATGATTATAAAAAAAACAGGATCCGCGTACGAAGTTGCGGGCAGAAGCTAGTAAGCTCATAAAAATAGGTCTACAACTAAATTGGTCTCTTTAAAAACACTCGAGCCTCTCTAAGTAGAAATATATAGCCATAAAAATGTCTGACCTTACCCTTCACGAGACATTCATAAATTTTCATAATTGAGAATGTTTTACTGAATAAAACGAGCTCGTTTGTTGCCAACATTGGGGTCCAACGCGGTCCAAATGGACCTCATTTTATTACCCTGTGGTTAGTCTGATATAACCACCAAATGTGACCTGTGACCACAAAGGTCCAATTTGTTGAGATAACACTCCGTTTTAATGACATCATTTTTTTTAGAATAGATTAGATTTATTTATTTGCATACAAATTAGGTGTTACAATATTTTTTATCTGAGAAGTGTACAAGTGTACGGACGAGAGCAGGTCAACGGTATACGAATCTGTCTAATTTTACCAGTCAAACATTAACCTACCTCGATTATGATAAGGTTGAAAATCTATTGCAGAAAGTTGACAGATTGTGGTAACTTGATGTGCTGTCGTCTGTAAATTCCACCTTACTGGCTTGCAATATATGTATGTAGTTTCTGCTAAGAAAAAAAAAAATAAACGTATTAATTTAATGTAATTAACATATTTTTTTAACTAATGATGATTTAAGCAATTTTTAAAATAAATTGCTTTTTTATCGTCTTTGGTTGGATGGGTATGACACTCTTTATCAATAAGGAAGTTTTATATTTACCAGCTCATAACTTGTCTTTGTCTTGAGATCTTAGACTTGTAGTTCTGTTTCTAAAATTTCAAAGTTAGGAATAGGAATAATTTTTCAACGTCATTATCATAATTACTTATCTAATAATGTATTTTTAAAACTTTTTTCGTGTCTTCTTTTTCAGTCGTGGTTAGCATAATGATATTTTGTACTCGTCTTATGATGTCAGTGTTATATTTCTATCTTTCGTTATTTTACGGAGTTTTTTTATTAGATTAGGTACTTGCTGTGTAACTCAACTCGCTTCTCCCAAAATAGATTTCCTCAGGATATCATTATTGCTCGTATATCTATTTTTAAAAAAGGTCAATTTATTTATCTCTTAGATAGATCACATTTTCATCTTTTATCGCTCTTTCTCTCTAATAAATCGGACTATTTTAAGCTGCTTAAATATTTCTTGGAAACGAGTAAGGAATGTAATAATAGAATCTATTCTCATTTACCCTTTGAACTTATATTTATAGAATTTTCTTCAAATGAATCAAAGATTGACTCTTTAAGATAACAACATCAAACGTCTCCGCAGGCAGATTGATCATACTATCTATTCTAAAATCAAATCTAACTTTAACCTTTAATGATATCCTTCAAACATCAGGAATACTTTCGAAAACACTAAAATCCTTGTTTGTAAAGTTGACCTTTATTCGTCTTGATAATCCTATCAGAAAGCTTTTGCAAAAGTAGGTATGTAGAAGTATCTAAAAGCCTACAGGCTCTGCTGTTAAAGACAGTTACAGGAGCGTGATGTAAATATTATTTCAGGCTGAAAAGAGGCTTGAATCTCTGTGGATATTACGTGCCCAAATGTGGACGCAGATATTTTTAGAAAGGCTTATCTGAGCGTTAGAATTTGTTGTTCAGTAGGATGAACGAAAATTTTCAGTTAGATTTATGACCTTACAGGCTTAAAGGAGATTTTGTAAAAAATTGTATTATTCAAAATACTTATAACGAAGTTATTATTTATTGCTTAAATTATTTGTAAGATTAAAGAAAGAAAAACAGATGTTATTCATTAAACGTGCTTTATTTAAATCAGGAAGGAAGCTTCCGACATTGAAGCAATTTCTTATTTATTTTCCTTCTGAATGAAACAGCAGCTTAATCTCCTTTTAAGTAAATGACAAGTCAATGGCAAATCCCATTTAATTATTCATTAGAAACTTCTAGCATAAGTTATTCATAAGGTCACAGATCAACTTATGTCTAAGGTACCTTGGATATAGTACCTCACAGATGGCTATGAATCCTAAATAGGCCTCCATCAAATATACACATACACGGAGGGTCTTGTTAGGGACCTCCTAGCTTTATAACAAAGGCTACATGTAGGTAAAACTATGAATAAAATACCTTTTGAATAACTCCAGTGCTGGAGGGTTGCGAAAATATTTTTTTTATAGACTGTTAGAGATTTTTTCTGAGAGATTTTAAGAAGTACGTATATAAAGGAGATATTTTGTTTTTGTCTTGAAATATTTGTACTTTCTAAAGTAAATGTCAGAATTCCGTCATTCTAAGTGATGGATAATTATAATAATGTAAAGAGAAGTAGTTTTTACACAATTAATTTTTATAAAGGAGTTTGATATTTTTTACATTTCAGGAGCATCAAGTTACCTAGCTCTTGTAACATCAAATTAAGTTTGACAAAAAGTGTATATTAAAATTAAAAGAACCATCGATTTATTCAAGATTCATTAACCGTTATTAGCAAGTTTTATTAGCATAGTGAAGTAGCAATTTTTCAAAATTCTCTTTCAATTAATTCAACACATAACCAATACTGTTAACTGAATTAATCAACGCGGCCATCTTGGAAATTATGACGTAATTGTCTGATCCGCCATTACTAAATGACGTATCTACTGTTATTGATTTCCGTGTTGAATTCAAATGTAATACACATATTTGTGTGCGCCGGTAATAGGTTTGAATGTTGTATTACTTAGAAATTGCGAAATGATATGAAAACATTGTGTAACTTTGAAAAAGTGTGTAGTTAGATTGGTTGCAAAAATAAATGTAATATATCATTTTGCTTTTGTCGTATTTTTATTTTAAAGAGTTTATTTTTTATGTAAGGATACTGAACATAAGGGTTTTTTGAACCAAAAAATAAAATCGTTTTATTCTTGCGAAATAAAAGAAAATGTTTGCAAAGTGATAAAATGTTTGAGTGATATGTAAGAGTTATTTACTATGCAAAACAATAATTTATAGCGCTTATTCTCTGCGGGAAAAAAGTACATTAAATATACGTTATCCATATCTCTTGAGTATTTAAAACTTTTAATTAAACACGTGTTTACCGTACAGGGGTGTAGCGGTATGTCACCTACATAATTACACCAAACTAAACTGTATTTCTATAGCAATAAGAATCATTGAAGCACCTACTTTTCTGAAGGAAAGAAAAATCGTAAGATTTAATTTAAATGAATTAATAATAATTGAAGAATTATTGTGGTTTCATATACGGTACACGAGCGTGAAACTATAATGAATAGAGAGTACTCACTCTCTCGATACGAACCGATACCACGCATAACGCTTCACAAATTAATTTTATCGTTTCTCGAAATTAAAAGGTTTCACTTTCATGATCGCGTTGGCGAATACTTAAGGTGTATAAGGAAAATTTCCTTTGAATTTATGTGCAAAATCTCGAAAATTCTCTCAACAGATGAAGTTTTGATATTTCAAAAGTACCTATTGCTTTAATGAATTCCAGGAATTCATGATCTTTGAGAAAGTAATATTTGCCACGCGAATTCATAAAATTAATTGTTTCACAAAACAGTTAATGCTTTTGCGAAATTGAACCTTTAAAAGCTTTTCGATTCTCATTAATATCTTCACAGAAAATGTTGGTAATTAAAAGAAAATTATGAAATAAACGCTGAGTAGATTTTTTTTTCATTATAAGTTCATGTCGCTTGGTGTGAAGAGCGCGGGGGCGACAGGGCTCTCGATAAGGTAAAGGACGCTCTTAACTGAGTGCTTTCTGAGATTTATTACTTCAAGATGTCTGCCACTCGAGTTTTATTCGACAAACACTAAAGATTCCCTCTCTTATCCGGTGGTCACGTTCGACTTTGTAAAACCTGAGGACTTAGGCATCTGAAAAGGTGAACTTTATCTTTATTTTTGTGAACTTTAGGAAGATTCTAAGATAGTCGTTATAACTCGAGCGTCGTCGTCGTTTCAGCCGAAAACCATCTACTGCTGGACAAAGGCCTTAATCAGATGTGCGCCTTCCAGATCGTGGTCACCATTCGAGAAGTTTTCTACTAAATTTCACATGGCTGAAAGGCTCAATCGTAACCATATAATATTTAATATTCAAATAAACATCAAAGAAAATTCTACACAAATTCCAGAAACCTTGCACCTCCCTAAAACGAAACTCCAAAGCAGATTTCAAACAAAACGGCTTTTCTTGCACAAAAAAGGGAACAACGGCTTTCACCGCACATTTCCTCGGCGATATAATAACAATTTCCTGTGGAAATGTTCCTCTAAGTACAGTGTGAGTGTGTGTGTGACGTGCTAACTACCGCCGCGTGATGGAGGTGTCTGTCTGAAGGTTTTATGGATCTGTGGTACTTGGGTTATTGTGGGAAGAATTATATTGAGGAATGATTTATGGATGACGTTTTGAGAGTAGGAGTATTTTTTTTACGTTTTTTCTGTTACTGATGTGTAGTATTAGAAGGAATGAGATACTTACCTACTTTTTTTGCAATTTGCTGTCTTTATAGTTTTTTCAAAGTTAGGTCAGGTTTCCTGAAACGATTGCAGGGCTGAAGTAAACGGCATGATGAAGTTGATTAGCTAGAACATCAATAATTTTAGGTGCTCACTTTTCTTCACCTAAAATATTTCCTGAATAGAAAAATATATTATGTTTGTCTACAAGAACTCTAACCATCTAAGAAACTTTGTCACACCACATTCTCCTCAGAAAACAAACAAATCCACATCGTGAATCCTTCTAGTTAACCCGTCTCACGGTAAAGGGGGTATTTGGGACCGTCACACACAATGTTTACCGAAAGGGGGTGGAATAGGGCTTAGTGGTAATCTGGTCGTACAGAGTAGGGGTGGTATGGATACAGACAGCACATAAAGTTACCACAATCTGTCAAATTTCTGCAATCGAATTTCAACCTTATCACAATAGTATAAGGTAATAAGGTTAATATTAGATGTGTAAAATTTGACCTATTCGTTTACGGTAACCTGCTGTCGTCTGTACATAGGTATGGCGTGCGTCACCAGTAATGCAATTTGATCCTTGAATTAACTCAATGTCGGCCACGTTTCCACTGTAATCTGTATGTAAATTACCTTGAATTAATTGTACGTGGGTTTTATTTTTATAATTTAACAAAGAAATTTTATTCGATTCGTGTTTTGTTTTATGCTTGTTTTCGTTGAAAATTAAAATATTTCCATTTTATTATGGGTTGATTATGATCTTACGATAGATAGGTACATTAGTTTCGCTAACTACATTTCGCTCCAATGTGGCTCCAATATACATAATAAATATCAGAAATATTCCAACAAGTTCTTTAAATAATAAATAGAAAGGAATAGATATTACAATTCACTTAATAGGCTGTTTCGGGTACTAGGTGATTTGTAAGCGAAACTTTACTGACTCACTCATACAAATAGAATGGAATCTTAACATATGCACAATATACAAGTTCAACTATATCTGTATGCATTTTTGGATCGATATTTAAGTCTGGTCCAGACTAAATATGACCTAGATTCTCATATAGACCCGATATATTGATAGTGTAAATATCAAGTGGGTGGACTCTATCGTTGAGATAGATTGAATCTCTACTAGTAGTAGGTAGGTCTGTACTTTCATTCCGGGGAAGGAATAAATCTCTTTCAGGGACGATAGTGACGGAAAATTCCGCAGAAGCTTAGTGAGGAAACTTTGATATAAGTCACATAGTTGGCTTTAGTTTGTAGTGGATGACAGATATCGAGAGATAGTTTGAATTCTTGGGATTGGATTTGTGGTAGATATATATCAAGTTATTAAATTGATGTAACATTCTTACTTCAAAATTTATCTAGATTTGCTGTTACTGTAATGTCGAGTATATTATTTTCTTGAAAAGTCAAAAAATAAAGAATGAAAGTTGATCTTTTATAAAATCTCTACCGGGTTAAATATAGGAGTGTTTTAACCGGGAAAACTATAAAATATAGAGTAATCTCCTGGGTTATTTGCAACAGCTTGTCTATAAATCACAGTAACGATACGATGTGATATATTCGATGTCATAATAATAGTGTCATAAATTGCAATATATTTTTGAAAAATGTGTGGAGATTGTGCATGATGTTCCGATAAAATCAATGAGGCTTCCATAAAAGATTGTGAATATTTTGATATACCTAATAAATAAATGCTGATAGGTATTGCATACGAAATAAGACCTCACATTAATATACTTTCTAAGTTTTTACTCAGCACTTTAATTACTCACTCCAAACCCTTCTAATTCCCTGCAAACAAGCCGCAAATGGTTTCAAAAGCAGCCAGACTACAGCCATTAAGGCCCAAATTCAGCCATTTTAAACCCTCAAACCCTTCAACTCTTTGTTTATTTAACGTTAATTTACGTAGCCTTCACAGGATGCTTCCAGAACATTTTATTTTCCCTACATAGATCTAGCTAGACAGAGTATAAAAAATGTATACTTACAAACTAGGGCGCTGACTTCTCCCGACTTTTCTCTTTATATAAAACTATTTTTTCTTTTTTCTTGAAAGCTACGGTCTGTTTTGTGTGCTAGCCTGATGTAGTTTATTTATTTTGTCGTGTTTTCTCTCTGAGTCTTTTGAGGTTGCCAAAGTAAGATTTATACGAGGTAGTGTTTGCTTTGAGATTCAGGGAAGCAAGGCGTAGTTTTTGATCTAAAATACGAATGAACTTGTCTTGCGGCTGCTCCCAATAGTCTATCTATTTGTTGTTTTGCTAACTAGGGATAGGAATTTAACACTACTTGAATTGAGCTTATGTCAAAATCCTATCTCTGGTAAGCAAATCGACGGATAGATTGGTGTTGAAATGGGCAGTTAGTGTGTAGAGGTAGGTTAAAAACTTAATTGACTTATATTATTTTCACTAAGGTACAGTAGCTAGGTGTTTGTGTACAGAATACTACTTAAATACATGCTGTGATTATCACATTATAACCTTTATTTTTCTTAACATCTATTATCCAGTTGATACATTTCTATTTTGTGAACAGCAAAACAAGATTATTCTCGAAACGTATCCTGTTCCATTTGTCACTCGTGTGTTCCTAATTGCTTCAATGATTAGTTTCTTGAGTAATTACGTCGTTCACATTATTTCCTTCCGAAGACAACCACTCCTAATGTTGCGAGTATACAAACAATTAGCGATCGTGTTTATACACAGCACACACACATACGTTGCTTTATACAGACGACAGCACGTGAAGGTACCACAATCTGTAAAATTTTTGCAATAGATTTTCAACCTTATCACAATAGTGGAAGGTTAATATTCGATTGGTAAAGTTTGACAGATTCGTGTACCGTCACCTGCTGTTGTCTGTACTTTAGTTACACATACACATTTACACTTGCGTGACAAGTACTGCACTGTTTATTTATTTAGCCACATACACATGTAATAAGTACCTACGATACATTGAACACACACACGCATAGAACTTCCCCAACGATGTGTTTTCATAGAAGTTTTCATGTTTTTCCGCGTCCATTCGATGAGTCACGCTGTAATATGAGGGTAATGGATACAGTTTTAATAAAGCTCGAAGTTTCGAATGGAACAGCGGACTCTATAATACGTGTTAGACTTTGTTGTGACTAACAAATACAAGTTTCTGTTTACCAACCAATATTTACATGATTTTATGAGCTTTCTATCTTTATTTTTTATTCTACAACAGCTTCTATAATTTCCGAAGAGACAGCGCAGAGTTTCCTGTAATAAAGGCTACATCAAACTCCTGTGTGTATTAGAAAAACTAAATATTACTTGAATTGGTATAATATTTCTTTGTATTAAATAGAATAAAGCTACATGCTTGTGAATCTGCCATCATATACCTAAAGACAAAACGTGCATAAAACCCATATTATCAGAAATAGAACACCCAACCCGCAATAACCAATAACCGATAATGGAAATATTAAAACACCATCGGTTATTGGATAGTTGTCCAAACTCATTTGACACGCAAACGGGCACCGAATCACTCGTTAAATTGGACCATTATCGTGTGAATAGATTCAATGGCTCGGTTAGCGGTAACGTGGGGAGAGAATAGGAGGAAAATGTTTTCATTAACGAGAGGGTAATCTGTTGGTACTAGGTACTAGCTAGGATGTTGTTGAATGGGCTCTTTGTTTGAGTGAATGAATGGCTCAGACATGTAAGGTTATTAGGATTAAGGAGTAAGGTTCTGTCTATAGAAGGTACTGTCTAGGCTATGTGTTTTGGCTGTTTATATAAAGAAGAATGAAAGGCAGATTGATTGGTGATATTCTTGTTAATTGATTGCGACTCGTTAACCTCAACTTGGAGCAATACGATTGATAAATTGAAACAACAATTCTTCGAAGCGTTGATATAACACTCAATGAGTATTTTTACCCACGACGGAACGGAGCAGGTATATGCGTTTAGGGTGAGAGATGTTTGTGTGTTTGTGCAAAGTAATGTTCCCGCCTAGCTTCTAAACTAATGATCTGATTTTGATGCGGTTTTCAATAACGGGTTTGTCTTCGATGAGTTCATGTTCTTAGACAGGTGTCATGGCTGTAACTCACTAGGGGGCGCCACAATATTAGTGCAAACAGCAAAGCAATGTTCCCACCTATCTTCTAAACTAATGATCCGATTTTGATGCGGTTTTCAATAACGGGTTTGTGTTCGATGAGTTCATGTCCTTAGACAGGCGTCATGGCTATAACTCACTAGGGGGCGCCACAATATTAATGCAAAACAATGTTGCAATATAATCAAAACAAAATGTCCGATTACAATTCTGTTTTCAGCAATGTGTACGTTGTAACTTAATGCATGTTCCCAAATAATAATTATAATTCGTATGTGCTCTCTAAAAAGTCTGAAATAAAAAAGCAAAATTAAAAATTTTGAAAAAACCCACGACGGTAAAAATCTAATTGAAAAAGAATAAAATAACTCAAAACCCCCAATTATTATCCGTCGGGGGCTGCC
>NWSH02000537.1:10073270-10083491 GCA_002382865.2 Heliothis virescens
AATTGTAGATGTTTAACGACGACATAAAATACACTTATGAGTATGGTTAAATTTTTGTTGAAATTTCATATAGAAAAGGCAGCCCCCGACGGATAATAATTGGGGGTTTTGAGTTATTTTATTCTTTTTCAATTAGATTTTTACCGTCGTGGGTTTTTTCAAAATTTTTAATTTTGCTTTTTTACAAGTTATCTTAAGACATAATATGTTTATACACTTCGAAAGTCAGCGCCCGGAAAACTCTAGCGATTTTTTAGAGACTTGTAGATTCTAAGATCTGTTTTAGACTCACGTATAGGTACTTAACTATACTAAATAGTCTGCTCTCCCTGTAGCTGGCGAGCTGCACGGCGCGACGCTGTGGCTGGTGGTGTGCGCGGCCGCAGCACTGGTGGCTGCCGCGCTCGGCGCCCTCGCCTGCTGGATCGCGCGCCGCAGGAACTCGCTCGCCCACAAACTTGGTGAGTAATGCTTCACGCTTATACTTTGTAGGGATAATGGGAGCCACCTGAATCATATCGGTGTCTTCTTAACGATGAGCCTTGAGTAAATAATCATGCTAACTCCGCTTCAGTCACAAAAGAGACAAAAGTATGAGATGCCAGGAGCTTTTAACACAGATTTAGACGATGTTATGAAATAACACCTGAAGAACTTCTTAGGAATAGACTAGATATTAAATATGGCGACAGCTTCACATTTACATGGTGCGAAATGAAGCTACTTGCCGTCTTTAGCAATAAGATGCTTCTTCTTAAAGGACCTCTTCTGTTACCCAGGCGGCAAGCGCGGTCCAGACAAGGCGCTGGTGTTCCAGCCTCCTCGGCGCGCCACCGCGGTGCGGTCCCCGGGCTCGGCCACCCACTACCTGCGCAAGTCCCCCTCGCCGACCGCGCCCGCGCCGCCCGCCGCCTCGCCGCCGCAAGCCACGCCGCAGACCCCCGCTGCTAATCCTGCTACCACGGTATGTGTCATCAAATATTCATTTAGGGTTTGACGAGGTATGTTGGGGTCAGTTTTCAGTGTAAGTAAATGAAGGTTCTATTTAAAACTTACCCAAATAGAGGGCTAAAAGCCCTCTATTTGGGTAATCAGAGACCGAAAAGCACTACAAATGAACGCGATTAATTAAACTCACTTATCGAGGCAGCAGCAGGATGTCAGTTTATGGCAGTTGGGTACCAATCTCTATTACCTACTTAACCTCTTTCACCTCATAAGCATCATCGTCGCCGTTTCAAAGGACTATTCGCGATTTTCAGCAACCTGCTTTCTAGCGATCTAGGCTACCTGAAAATTGCCCTAATTGCAGGACATTCTTTATCTTCCACTTTGATCTGCATGTTTGAGCGCGAATATTGCCTTGATAGATAAATTTCAGTGAACATAATTATTCTAATGCCCGATATTCTCTCCTAGCCAACTGGAGGCAACAGCCCGCACTCGCCGCTAGCCCCGACCGAGCCGACCCCGCTCAGCAAGGAGCTCGCCGACGCCAACGCTACCGAGAAGACCAAGACTGCTGAGCCTGAGAACAATGATGGACGACTGGGTGACCTGCACTTCAAGCTGCGGTGAGTACCTTTATAATGGAAACTACTGGGAACTGGGTACTTCGACAAGGACTGCAATGGAGCTTTAAGCCCAACACTTAATGTTTTGCAAATGTTGTTATGTGGCTTTAAAGTCTTTCGTTTACAGGTCAAGTACTTATTTTGGGCCGCTTTTATGATAATTTGTATAATAAATACGAAATCCCAGTATTGGTTCAGATAGCAAATGGATAAACGGAAATCCAATCTTTATATAAAAGCTTTTGCTATTGAAAAAGATTCGTGACGTTAATACACTTTAAAATTGTCAAAGAAAAGGCCCCAAAATAAATAAAATCTTGACGCTATTTACTCACTCTATTTACCTCTTTAACTGCGTAGATCTCAGACATCTCTGTAGACCTTTCGAAATTAAACTTCAACCCTCTATTGGGACAAGGTGTTTAAACATCTTCGCTCCTTTGAAAATCGCAAACTTTAGGTAAATAGATCTCTTTATCTGATTGGATTCCCAGCGGGGACCTATAGGGTAGGGGTAGTAAGAGGTACGGGTGGACGGTGGACGGTGACGGTTTATAATCCGACTCCACCCCATCAATCTTTGAGCCCGATGTCAATAAGTGCTCTATTCATTCTGCCTAGATCAAATCAACTTCGCAATTTCTATTAAACATTTCGTAGAACCCAGACTTTTCTTTGTAATATTTGATCTGTTTGTTTGTAAAATATCGAATGAATATTCAATTTCGTAATTTACGTCAACAAGGGATTTATACAACAGGATTTGTATTAACTGTTGAGATTTTTATTTTTATTTTAGGAGAATCTTTAACGTCTTGTAGAATTAATTTATTCATCGTTGTTCTCGGTATTCTGATAACTATTGCATCATAATTGAATTAGATAATCACATCACCTAGGGCGAGACAAAGATAGAATTTCAATATTTATATCGTAAACATTTTCAAGAATGATTTGCCGAAATATTACATAACCACAGTTTTTATTACACTAGCCGTTTTTCCTGCGGTTTTACCCGCGTCTCGGAGGAACTTCTTCCCGTACCCGGATAAAATAAAGCCTTGTTACTCGGGAAAAGCTTAGCTTTCCAACAATGAAATAATTTTTCAAATCTGTTCAGTAGTTTCGGAGCCTTTGGGGTACAAACAATAACAAAATAATAAAATGTTCCTCTTCATTAAATAATTTTAGATTAGTATAGATAATACGGGTTTACTTTTTCATAAAGTTACTTGCTTGTAGCTTACACCAATATATTATCAAACAAGAAGTGTTACACCAAAACAAAACATTAACAAGCTAATAAATACTTGCCGAACACATATAATAAGATTAGTGGACCGTAATTACTCCTAATTAGCGGCTACCTGATACCTCATCGAGACTAATTAGGGGACCAGAACGCAATTATAGAAGTGTTTTCTTAATTAATTGCTACACCGTCGCCTGTAGGCGCCGTACGACGGAAATATTAACACGACTACCGGAAAATGAAAATGCCTCGACTAGTTTGTTCGATAGACCAAATGAATGTATGACTATTACATTCTTATCACTGGAGTTTATTAAGTTTTCCTTTGATTTTTTGTTGTATTTGTTGAATTGGTAGTAGGTAACATTACAAAATATTACGCTTATTTGATTTAGTTAGTATGTGCTTTACTACAAGTCCTTAAGAAATAATAATGGAATAGGAAAAAAAATACTAGCAAGTTTTCTTAGTACATCGTTTTGCTTCTGACCCGGTTATTTTTTCTTTATAAATGAAACCGTTTAATTATATATTTTCCGGTATTTGCTTTCATTATAAAATGCTGTTTAATAAAAACTGCGAAACTAACCACATAGAATTTTCTAAGGAAATCCTGTTGCGTGTGAGTGTGACCGGTGTTTATTACGGTTAGGTAGCACATATGACGTGATGACATAATATATATTGTATGTTAATCAAAAATATATAAATAGAACTAAGGCATAATCCTTACTTTTTAACACAACAAAACACTTCGCGAAAATGTCCTTACATTCTACCAACTCAGAAATTCTACTCCACATTAATGACTCAGATCGGCACATCAGAACATTTTCAAATTGCAAGCCATGCATTACAAAGCCGATACACGAACATTATCGACACGTCCGCATAAACAGGGAACTCTCTGAATCAATAACCCGCCTTCGAAAATGCCGCGCGACCTCGCACGGTTTCATACCACACAGGCAGTGGCGTAGCTAGGTAACCGCGGGCCCCGGGACAAATAGAAAAATGTGGCCCTTTAAAGAAAAAATGTATGTAACATGCGCGAACAGAGCGACCATTGTTTTTAGCGAGATTTTTGGAAAGTCGGGTCGCAACCTGTCTTTATTACTTATTATAAAAAATTAGAGTAACTTTGAAAAAATCAGGGGCCCTCTCAGGTTCATTCGAGGGGCCCCCTGAGCTTGGGGGCCCCGGGGCACTGCCCCGGCTAGCCCCTTCGTAGCTACGCCACTGCACACAGGATACTAGAATGTATTGTGACAACGCTTTGTCACACGCCTATGAAGTATCCCTTTGTAATACTCGTCTTTGTTCGCGATAAATAAACTTTACTCTGGTATTGTTTGGTGAAATGAAAGCTGTCTATCTGTATGGATTTTCGTGTGAATACTGGGTTTTGGAATTGTATTATCAAAATAGTAGAGGCCTCTAATTAAAATCTTCAATTTAGGTACACCTTGTCAAAGTTGTGGCCCCCACCCTGCGATACCTTAAGACCTTGAAAGAACAAGAAGCCGGCAATATGACTTTCGAATTCATAAATTCGGAAAGATACTGATTGCCTGCGAATTGGTTCTGAAACAAACTTTGAGAGATTCCATTACAGAATACTTGCATGACTTTTGTAGCGTTGGGAAATAATCAAATGACTCTTCTACCCATAGGTAAACAGGTATTTCCTTCGCGAGCCCTTCATACATGGTCAAGGGCTAGGGCCGCGGTTGTCCTTTCAGGTAATCCCAACAGCCTTGGCTTTGTATTACTTTCATGTCTAGATTCAATGTGCTGAATAAACTGTAACTGCTCTGGAAAACAAGTTACTAGAAGGAAGTAGATACGTCCCATGTTGTACGAGAGTACAGGCGACAGCAGGTCCAACTACCCGAATCTGTCAAGTTTTACCAATCGAACTTTTACCTTCCACTATTGTGATAAGGTTGAAAATCTATTGCAGAAAATTTGACAGATTGAAGAAGCTTGTTGTGCTGTCGTCTGTGCATATAATACATGCAGATATAGTTAGCATTTCATGTATGAAAACAATACACACATTTTGTACAAAATTCCATAGCATAGAACAGAGATTTTCCGTGTGATATAAAACAAATGTAATGCAAGCGGATAGGAATGCGTCAAGGTTCGTACAGACATGCACACCGCCGGCCGTGACCACCAATACCTGGCCTTGTGTTACACGTGTTTATGAAGGATATTACTGTAAATGCATCTCTTTTACACTTGTGAAAGTAAAGCTGTTATTAACGTTTCTATAATGAAACGTTTTCTTGACAAGATAATAGCAGACAGACATGTGTTGCTGGGAAGTTTGTTGCGTCACTTCTTCTTCCCAGCAAAAACACATAGGAAGTGGTGAAAAAGTGTTGTTTTACCGCTACTTTGAATAAATGATTTTTGGTTTTGAAGCCTACTGATTTGTATGGTCTTGATGACTGTACAAATATTTTTTAAGGTATCAGAGCTTGGCTTGAACCATAGGTATAACAGCAACAAACTTCAAATTTTCCCTGAAAAAAAGAAGCCTACAAAAAGATTAAGATTCGATTAGTAACGTTGGGAAATTGTCTGATTTCTATTGTTGAACTCAATGGTGGCTGCATTCAATAACCTATCTATCCGCTATTTTGCGGTTAGAGATTATGGAGTTAATGACAACATTTGCAAATCCTATCCTTGTTGTGACAGACGGACAGATAGGACGCAATCATATACGTTCTTTGTTGGCAAACTAAACCCTTAGCAGTTTTGTAAATATGGCACTGAAAAGAGCTTATTTCGGAAGACAAATTACTTCGTTAATCCCTCTTTGCTATGACAAAATATCGACTCTGTCCATCTTTTCTCATTACCGCTAGAGGGATCAAAGTGCGATCCTATTATCTATGAGATGATTAGACGGGACGAGATCATAATTAGTACGGAATATTGGACATTGTAGGGGGAAGATGAGAGATAAAGCACTATTCTTAGTAAGGACCTTTTGTATGCGTATGGAATTAGGTATTTACTGGTCTCATATTTATAGTAATATGCTTCACATATTAAGATAAAAGCTTCTAAACTTTCAATCTGTTTTCTTTTGACACCCGGTTTCTACGTATAAACATTACGCTTTGCTTACGGATGGTAATGTTTAAAAACGACTTTCCGTAANCAGGATACTAGAATGTATTGTGACAACGCTTTGTCACACGCCTATGAAGTATCCCTTTGTAATACTCGTCTTTGTTCGCGATAAATAAACTTTACTCTGGTATTGTTTGGTGAAATGAAAGCTGTCTATCTGTATGGATTTTCGTGTGAATACTGGGTTTTGGAATTGTATTATCAAAATAGTAGAGGCCTCTAATTAAAATCTTCAATTTAGGTACACCTTGTCAAAGTTGTGGCCCCCACCCTGCGATACCTTAAGACCTTGAAAGAACAAGAAGCCGGCAATATGACTTTCGAATTCATAAATTCGGAAAGATACTGATTGCCTGCGAATTGGTTCTGAAACAAACTTTGAGAGATTCCATTACAGAATACTTGCATGACTTTTGTAGCGTTGGGAAATAATCAAATGACTCTTCTACCCATAGGTAAACAGGTATTTCCTTCGCGAGCCCTTCATACATGGTCAAGGGCTAGGGCCGCGGTTGTCCTTTCAGGTAATCCCAACAGCCTTGGCTTTGTATTACTTTCATGTCTAGATTCAATGTGCTGAATAAACTGTAACTGCTCTGGAAAACAAGTTACTAGAAGGAAGTAGATACGTCCCATGTTGTACGAGAGTACAGGCGACAGCAGGTCCAACTACCCGAATCTGTCAAGTTTTACCAATCGAACTTTTACCTTCCACTATTGTGATAAGGTTGAAAATCTATTGCAGAAAATTTGACAGATTGAAGAAGCTTGTTGTGCTGTCGTCTGTGCATATAATACATGCAGATATAGTTAGCATTTCATGTATGAAAACAATACACACATTTTGTACAAAATTCCATAGCATAGAACAGAGATTTTCCGTGTGATATAAAACAAATGTAATGCAAGCGGATAGGAATGCGTCAAGGTTCGTACAGACATGCACACCGCCGGCCGTGACCACCAATACCTGGCCTTGTGTTACACGTGTTTATGAAGGATATTACTGTAAATGCATCTCTTTTACACTTGTGAAAGTAAAGCTGTTATTAACGTTTCTATAATGAAACGTTTTCTTGACAAGATAATAGCAGACAGACATGTGTTGCTGGGAAGTTTGTTGCGTCACTTCTTCTTCCCAGCAAAAACACATAGGAAGTGGTGAAAAAGTGTTGTTTTACCGCTACTTTGAATAAATGATTTTTGGTTTTGAAGCCTACTGATTTGTATGGTCTTGATGACTGTACAAATATTTTTTAAGGTATCAGAGCTTGGCTTGAACCATAGGTATAACAGCAACAAACTTCAAATTTTCCCTGAAAAAAAGAAGCCTACAAAAAGATTAAGATTCGATTAGTAACGTTGGGAAATTGTCTGATTTCTATTGTTGAACTCAATGGTGGCTGCATTCAATAACCTATCTATCCGCTATTTTGCGGTTAGAGATTATGGAGTTAATGACAACATTTGCAAATCCTATCCTTGTTGTGACAGACGGACAGATAGGACGCAATCATATACGTTCTTTGTTGGCAAACTAAACCCTTAGCAGTTTTGTAAATATGGCACTGAAAAGAGCTTATTTCGGAAGACAAATTACTTCGTTAATCCCTCTTTGCTATGACAAAATATCGACTCTGTCCATCTTTTCTCATTACCGCTAGAGGGATCAAAGTGCGATCCTATTATCTATGAGATGATTAGACGGGACGAGATCATAATTAGTACGGAATATTGGACATTGTAGGGGGAAGATGAGAGATAAAGCACTATTCTTAGTAAGGACCTTTTGTATGCGTATGGAATTAGGTATTTACTGGTCTCATATTTATAGTAATATGCTTCACATATTAAGATAAAAGCTTCTAAACTTTCAATCTGTTTTCTTTTGACACCCGGTTTCTACGTATAAACATTACGCTTTGCTTACGGATGGTAATGTTTAAAAACGACTTTCCGTAAGCAAAACGAGCTGCTGCTTGCTAAATCGTAACAATAAATATGAAACACAAAATTAATTGTTAAAACCTCCTTTCTATTCGAAGCCAGGTGAAACAATTCTGAAATCTTTAATCTTTAAAGTTTCAACTAAACTTTCATTATCATCTCCCTAACAGCGTAATTGTGAAAATTCCCAACATTTAATTAGGTACTTTCACACACATGAAATCCCTTAACTTTTTCACAACAAAGTTAAATTGTCTCATTAAATAGTTGGGCTGTTTACGCAGAGGGATCGTTTCGTCCGTCTGTCTGTCCGGATAATTTGCGGAGTTATAACAATGTTTGTCTGTGGCCGTGGGCAAGTCGTTATGCGTTCACGCCGACCAAATTGAGTGCGCAGATTCTGTTTATTTTCGTTTTAATGTAGGTTTGGCGTTAAAATTAAGAGGTGAAAATAAGTACTATCTTACTAGTAAGTTGGTTGGGCGAGATAGCTATGATAATTCATAGTACATCCAGGCTTTTTGGGCATAAAACATTTTTTTGAAAGGCTTTTTTATTCAATCTCAAAAATTTGCTGTAGTTTTAAGCGCATTATGAAATGTTATATATTATGCTCTCGTGGTAGCCTTTTACAGGTAACGCTTAGTTCTGGATAAGGCATAATATATTAGTTTGACGTACAGGTAGCTTCTGAGAAAAATCTTCAGTTGAAACCCTAAAACTAAAGCGACATGTCACCCTCAAATTCTTCGGATCGTTAACTAAGTAGTAATCATACAAAATTCCTGCAAACTTACTTTACAAGTTCTATAAAACCAGCGTTTTAAGGCGATCACAGTTTTACATCATCATAACTCATTCGTACCATTCCCCACAAACTTTGGCAATATTACTCTCACTACTCAAAAGTAATCCATTTGTGGCAACACCGGCAACTGGCAACGCTGGCAACACTGGCAACCCTAGGGGGTGTTTTGTTATACGCCACATAAAAGCCTTTAATGGCATCTAAGCCTTTTTACTATGTTTTAATAATAAACTGTCGCATCGTCTGGCTTCGGTCGTAAACATCGAATATATTCGGTTTACGATATACAGACGCTTATAAAAATGTTGTTATATCAAGATCGGCTATTTTGTTGGCAATTCCTAGACGTTGTATTGATAAGTAGGTAAATGGGGTGTAAGCATGAAACTATTGTTGTTTAGAGTGAATTTGTGAGATAGTATTTACTTTGAAATATTATTATTCTTTGTGGTTTTATTGTTATTCATTATCTGAGTTATCAACAATTAAATTATTTACAGTATTCTAAAGGGCCTCAAGAAACTTCTGTAGAATCTCAAAGTATTTAGGATTGAACTTTACATATTTGTATTTTGTGAGTTTTCCGGCAAACGCAGAAATTGTAATTTTGGTTGTTCAGAGCCCTTATTGATTAACATGTCAACGTTCACGCCCAAATTTATAAATAAAACGTAAAGTTAACCCGTCCCTGGTGGTTTTATCGTAAAATATTGGGGAAGTGTCACCCCCGTCCGCTTCGCACCGCATATAAACTTTGTAACAAATTTCTTTAGACCCCTCTTTACTCGGGAGCTCTTATACCGGAGACATACCCGTATACAGACTTATATGTTTGTAGACTCTTTGGTGAAGGTTTATTGGTTTTTCGGGCTGTTGAGGTCACTCGATTAAGGGGTAGTGTTTTGCCGACTATTCATTGGGAAAACAAGCCCTTATTTGAGAAATAAATTGAATATCGATCCAATGAAATGAAGGGCTATAAAAAAATAATTCTATTACTTAGAAATGTTTTACTATAACCAAGCTAGTTCAACGATAAATAAACGGAAACCTTCAAAGCACATAGGAGTTATGAAAACGAAGATACTTTATTTACCTCATAAACATACGAACAACTTAATATCTCTATCTACAACTGTAACAAAAATACAAATGAAAATAGTTTTACAAAGCAACATAAATTCGTAGCAACATCGCTCGATAGGAATCGGAGCTAGTATTAGCTACAATATTGCCTACACTTCGGTCTAGGCTCTACAGATATGACCTAGTTTGTGTCGAACGCATTACATAGGGTTACTGCTTTTGTTCACGACGCGACGAGTGGAATCGATAGCAAATACTAGACGTAATTCGGTAACTCGGTAACTTGTAAATTAATCGTAAAGCAAGATGCGATTTTTGTTGAATTTATAATAAGACTTTTTAGGGTTCCGTAGCCGAATGGCAAAAAACGGAACCCTTATAGATTCGTCATGTCTGTCTGT
>NWSH02000537.1:10092670-10105736 GCA_002382865.2 Heliothis virescens
CACCAACGGTCAGGTATGATTCAATCCGCTTACTTTTATCTGTTGCTGCAGAACAAAATATGAAAATGATGCAATTTGATGTTAAAACTGCTTTCCTGTATGGTGAGTTGCAAGAGCAGATCTACATGACGCCGCCAGAGGGCCTTACTGTTCAAGAAAACACTGTATGCAAGCTTGTTAAATCACTATATGGCTTAAAGCAATCGCCTAGGTGTTGGAACGCTAAGTTTGATAATGTTTTACAGAAATATGGCCTTACTAACAGTCATGCCGACAGATGTGTTTACATAGGCTGCATCAATAACAAGAAAATATATTTACTACTATATGTGGATGATGGCTTATTACTGTCAACAGATGTTTCTGCTCTTACTCAAGTTATGAATGACCTTAAGAAAGAATTTAGTATAAAGATTTGCAAGTCATCCCTTTTTATAGGAATGCAGATTGAAAAATGTGATGATTATATATTTGTTCATCAAAGAACATATATAGAAGCGCTAATTAGAAGATTCAATATGTGCGATGCTAATACTAACAGTATACCTGCTGATCCGCATGTCATTCTGGAGAAAAGCACTGTGCCTGATAGGAATAACAAACATATTCCTTACAGAGAAGCTGTGGGTTCTCTCATGTTCACTGCAATAGTGAGTAGACCCGACATCATGTATGCTGTATGCACAGCGGCTCGCTATCTCAACAATTATGACCAGACGCACTGGAATGCTGTTAAACGCATCATTAAGTATTTAAAAGAAACNACATGTTCACTGCAATAGTGAGTAGACTCGACATCATGTATGCTGTATACACAGCGGCTCGCTATCTCAACAATTATGACCAGACGCACTGGAATGCTGTTAAACGCATCATTAAGTATTTAAAAGAAACAAAACACTTTGGACTCTGTTTCAGATCAAAGCAAAGTAGCATACTTGAATGTTACTCCGATGCTGACTATGCTAATGATCCAGACACCAGAAGGTCTACTACGGGCTACGTCTTCATGAGGAATGGAGCAGCAGTGACGTGGAGCAGTCAACGACAGACGACTGTTGCCCTGTCCACTACGGAAGCCGAGTTTATGGCCACCTGCTGGGCCCATAACCTGTTTAATTGAGAATCCTAAGATGTAGTTATGTTTTATCCAAGTGAATGTTTTAAATTTATATAACTTTGGATAGTTTGTTTAAGTTTGTGTGATGTGTTAATTGTTTTACTTAGGTTTTTGTAGAGTGTTTATTATTTTAATGTTAACTTCATCAGGGATTTATAGGAAGGCTAAAATTTAGAGGGAGTGTTAGTATTTTAAATTTCGAGCCTTGTATATCTGTCTCTGTCTTTCACATTTGTAATGCGAACACCGTTGTTGTCACTTTTACGTCGTACGCCATTAAAAGCAGTTCAATTTCTCAATAATCGTGTTTAATTTAACAATATTTACAAATCGTGTATTGTGTGTAATGGTGCCGCTATAACAACAATTTCTCTTGGTCGTTTTATAGATAATGGTGCGGAACCCTTCGTGCGTTTATCCGACTCGCACTTGCTCGGTTTTAATATTCCATCAACGAATTCCTTCCGACCCTAGCCCCACGTTTATTAAAAAAGTCTTATGTTTATTTTAATTCTTGCTTTTTAAAATGCTTCTGTGATGAATGTGCTGTTGAGAAACAAAAAACCGGCCAAGTGTGAGTTGCATTCGCGCATGAAGGGTTCCATACCAAAACCAAAAAAAATACGTTTGTTCTAGGATGGGTCTCCTATTCTAGTTTTCTGTATTTGTTACAATAGCAGCAAAAGAAATACATCATCTATGAAAATTACACCTGTCTAGTTATCATGGTTCAAGAGATACAGCGTGGACTGACGGACGGAAAGATGGACATTGAAGTCTTAGTAATAGGAACCCTTTTGACCCTTTGGGTATGGAACCCTAAAAACGGTCGTAATAACATTAGCAAAACTGCAGTGAGATGATGATTATTTCTCGTTTTTGTTAATGGGTTTTGTTTGTTTCATAAGCTTGTATATATCCTTGTTTAGTCCTTCTTAATTACAAAGATAACGGAACATTTACAATCTGAGTATATTTTGCAAACCACTGTCTGATGTGATTTCTATACTAATATTATAAATAACTAGCTTCTGCCAGCGGTTTCACCCACGTCTCATGGGAACTACTCGGGGCACCCGGATAGTAGCCTATAGCCTACCTCGATAAATGGGCTATCTAACACAGAAAGAATTTTTCAAATCGGACCAGTACTTCCTGAGAATAGTGCGTTCAAACAAACAAACTTTTCAGCTTTATAATATTAGTATAAAAAAAATAGATAGAAACTAGCATATTAAAAAAATTGAAAACCTCTATGACCATCTATCGACTATAAAATTACACGTTTTATGCAGTTTCACCCGTGATTTGGAGGAACTTCTTCCGTTCCCAGATAAAACATAGCTCATGTCACATGAGGATAGAGTAACTTCCTAACAGTGGAAAAGATTTTACAAATCCGTTCAGTAGTTTCAAAGCTGAAGGCAAAAATCAACAAAAAAATCATTATCTGTAGTCAACATAAAAAATACAAACATCCGAACGAAAACATTTAAAACCTACTTTTTAGTAAGTCGGTTAAAAATCTCTCAAAAAGCAGATCCTTAAAACTTGCTTGCAAGCAATAAATCCTTCGAGGAAAGCCTTGTACCTACATAATAAACAGCGAAAATAATTCTACATGCCCAACATGTTGTTTCAATGTCTTACCGTTTGACAGATGAGGAAAACAAAACAAAACATGCGTGAGGATTCAAGCGAGATATCTCAGCTTGCATTTACAATGGGATTTATTTACTTTAGCAATGGATTTCGTAATTCAATGAAATTCGTGGTATTTTATGGTGAACGCACCTACCAAAATCGGTGAACGTAATTAATTTATGATTTTTTACGTATATGAAATCGTATGAAATGTCGCACTGTTGTGCGCGACAAATCGGTGGAATCGTCCCATCTGGAAAAATGACAGGAATGACAGACGAATTCAAATGAAGTCAAATTTGTTTTATGAAAGGTGTAAATTATATCCCACCAAAAACATTCTGTAAAAAACTAGCCAATTCTCGCTGAAGCTGCTTGTTTATCTCTAAAAAGTAATGAAATCTAGACAAAGTCGTGCTGAGTCTAAGGATTCTTACTGCGATTTCTTTACTATTATAGTTAATGCTATATGACCGGACGTTGACTTGTACTAACTAACGTTTAAAAAATGATCAATGGCCAGTCATATAGCATTAACTATAATAATAGTAAAGAAATCGCAGTAAGAATCCTTAGACTCAGCACGACTTTGTCTAGATTTCATTACTTTTTAGAGATAAACAAGCAGCTTCAGCGAGAATTGGCTAGTTTTTTACAGAATGTTTTTGGTGGGATATCACTTCTTTTTGTAGAAACGTGAGCTTATTGATATCTACCTAAGGCGTTATGTTGATTCCTCTAATAGTTTGGTTGGGCTTTTGTGTTTTCTAATCAGGGTCACCAGGTACTCCAGATCTTCGATTATCCTAGTTTTTATAGTTTTCCTTATATGTGGTCATTAAATCCTAACTCTGTTCCAAATTTCAGCTCTCTGACTTTATTGGAAGTACTAGTTCTATTTTGATGATCATGAGTGAGTGAGTGTCGAAAATACGAAACTTTGCTTTCGCTTAACTTCGAAATTAAATGACCTACAGACTTGAAATTCTGGTTTTTACGTATGTGATTATAGCTTTCTGGATGATGAAAATTTCGGCGTTCTGGTATTATCCAGAGGTTCTCAAACAGTGGCCTGAAAATGCGTCGAAATGGTTCCAGTAAAGGATGGTACGGCAGTGTTTGCTTTGCGCTCGACTTGGCGGGGGCACTGCCGTGCCCCCAAATAAAAATAAACTATTTCTTCAACGCCTTTGACGATTTCAGTTCTTTTATGTCTGCGTTCACCTTATAATACATAACTAAAGTATAAATAAATACAAAAATATGTGTAAAGTTTAACGTGTAAAAGTATTGATTTTGACTGATTTGCAAAATAAATATCATTAATCATCATTTAACCATGACCAATATACGTAGAAATAATTGTATTTTTTATTTATTTTAACATTGGTAAAAGCGATCTTCATATTTTTTCTTAACCTAATGAAATTCTCGTATAATAAGTCTTCCCAAAATACTCGTGGGAACGAAAATACCAGGCATATTTTTTCGTCTTGAAACCTAAGTAAGAGTTAAAGCCTTGAATACGTAATATACCTTATGTATGTCGAAAAAATGTACCAGGCATACAAAAGAGTTGGTACCATGTATATATAAAGTTTTAACAGTGTACCTAAAAATAATAATGAAAATCTTGCTTAACTCGTTAATGCTAAAATACGATATACGATCCTTTTTACCCAGATGATGGCGTCCTAGCCGATTGCCGGCCACGGCGGCTGTTCTCGTATAAGGAGATCAGCCAGCTGCACAGGACATATTATAGTGCACAAGCATTTGCGCAGACACAGGTGCACTCCCTATTCCCTCACTCTCATAACCCGATGGGACGGCAATCCGTCACGACCGGAGAGAGATCAGGCGCAGGACCGACATTAACGTGCTCTCCGATGCACGGGTGAATCAATCACCAACTTCCAACTCCGGGTTGCTTTGTGCAAGATTCGAAAACCCACAAAGCGATTTCGGCCCGTCCCGGGAATCGAACCCGAGACCTCGTGCACAGCAGTCGGCTATGCGACAACTAGTAATGTTGGTCTAGTGGTCGCATAGCCGAGGTCTCGGGTTCGATTCCCGGGACGGGCCGAAATCGCTTTGGGGTTTTAGAAACTTATAATACTCCCGTGCATCGGTCAGCACGTAAATGTCGGTCCTGCGCCTAATCTCTCTCCGGTTGTGTCGGACTTTCCGTCCCATCGGGTTATGAGAGTGAGGGAATAGGGAGTGCACCTGTATCTGCGCAAATGCTTTGACATTATAATATGTCCTGCGT
This sequence comes from Heliothis virescens, assembly GCA_002382865.2. Taxonomy (NCBI): domain Eukaryota; kingdom Metazoa; phylum Arthropoda; class Insecta; order Lepidoptera; family Noctuidae; genus Heliothis; species Heliothis virescens. The sequence continues at coordinate 10,097,707 of NWSH02000537.1, forward strand.
AGCTGGCTGATCTCCTTATATGAGAACGGCCGCCGTGGTCGGCAGTCGGCTAGGGCACCATTATTATTATAATTAGAAGTTAAGTACCTATATATTTGTATTCAAAGGTGCCCTTTTAAATGCTTTTATCAAATAAATAGTAATTATAATAAAAAAGCTATGTGGCTTAGCTTAATACAAACTTTAATTTGAATAAGTGGTTTGGCTAAGTAATTGTGCGGCCAAAGTTGAATTTGGTATTGTATCAAGTTTACAATACTATCACTCAATAGTGGTTACGAGAACAAGACATCGTTAAAATGTAAAGACAATAGCAAAAGTTGTATTAGCTTTAAAAAGTTCCAACTAAATAATTTGACTTTGAAAAGTTTTGCTTAAAATTTAACTATTTTAGTAATTATTGTACGTGTAGTTGGTTGTTTTGGGTTTAATTACAGATGAGTTAAAACGTGAAAAAAATGTACAGAAAAAATCATTTTTTAAAACAAGCTTTTAGGTATTACAAAAAGCTTTTATTACAATGTGATTACAATAAAAATAAACTTTTAACAAAAATTTTAAGCCAATGTTCGTTATTTATTTAAAAATAAAAAGTATTATTTAAATGAAAAAGGTTAAAAAAGCCAACATTAATAAACGATTTAACTAATATCAATGTAATCATTAACCTCACTAATGACGGCCTAATATAAAATCTAGACCAAAAACCTACCAGGTAACTATGTCGCAAAATAAATATCTACAAAACAGAAGTACAACTTTGTACAATTCTAAAATACGTTTAAATACAACCTATCTCACAAATAACATTATCTATAAATTCGTTTAGTAGTTTACTTTTATAGCGTACAGATAGACCAATGGGTACAGGCCTTTTTTATGGGGAGTTCGAGAAATTCATGACTGTCATTTGAACATCTCTGGCAGTCGTTACAGGTAAGTCATAAGCCAGTAAGTCTGACAACCAGTCTTAACAATAGAAAAATGGGTTGCCTGGTTAACTGGGTTAAGGAGTTCAGACAGGCAGTCGCTCCATGTAAAACACTGGTACTCAGCTTCATCCAGTTAGACTGGAGGCCGACCACAATGGTAGTTGGGAAAAAGCTAGGCAGATGAGTAAAACTGAGTCTCTTAAATTTTTAAATTTATTTTAGACCTTTTGATTTTATATATTTAAAGAAATTAATGAGTACCGTAAGATTAATAGCCAGGAAAGCTCATTAGCCTGTGTGATTTATAGTCTAAGTAACTAGGCCAGCATTTCGTGTATGTAAATCTGTTTTAGCATTCAAAGAAGCCTTAGTATTGAAAGAATTGAAGCACTTTATTACTGAATAGAATTTTGGAACCTTATAAATTAATGTTAATTAAGTAATTTTAGCTTGTATTCACGTTATAGAATATTGTATAGGTACATTTTCAGGTAACAGGTCAGAAATCCAAACTATAAATATGGCTTACTGTGTCATAGTAGAAAATTCTCACATAACAATAGCATTTTCATAGTCATCCTTGTCCTGCTGTTAGCCAAATCCTGTCTGTCAGACTTTCTGGCTTCTGACCAGCACTGCCTAAGATGTTCAAATGACAGCGGGGACCCACAATTCAACGTTTTTTCCGCAACACCGGATCTCGTGACGATATAGTCACCCATCCACTAACCTATTGCATCCAGCTAATGCAAACATTGTTAGAGATCTGAATGCAAACGCGAAGCTACACGGCGCGACGGGAAAACAACAAACGTTTGATAGCTTTTGAAACGGCCTACGTGACGTAGTACGGTACGGCATGGAGCAGCATACATTCTTGAATTCGCTTCGCACACTGAAAACTTTTAGTAGGCCGATATTTTGATCGGGCTAGTAATAAATCACGGATTCACAATGTTCTTTAAAAAATCTTTAGCCAACCATAGGGAAAACTGTTGTCGGACTATTTAGTCTGCAGTGTGTTCAAGAAACATTATACACAGTTACATCTTGCAATCACAATCGCGACCGAAATCAATGCGAAACAGCGAACAATGTTCGAAAAAACAGTTGTCGATTCACGAAGAGATTGGCTACCACTCATCGTGACACGTTGATTTTCATTTCGTGAAATCGACCGAGTGGGATCGCCATGATTACTGGAGAAGACTTAGGAATTATCCATTTTAAGATTGACTCTTAAGGCCGCATCAAGCTAGATTGATGGTGGAATAATATTGGCGACTGCTGAACATAGGCCTCCCCCATCGACTTCCAAAAAGACCGGTTGGAGGCGGCCTGCATCCAGCGCCTACCTGCAATCTTTACAAGGGTGAACATAGGGTTCAGCAGAAGACGTGCTATGACTGAAATGATGATGATGAATATTCGCGACACTCGCAAAATAGTGACTAAATGTGGGAAATTTTGAAATGTCCTTAAAAGCTGCAAGAGCCCTACTAAAATATTGAACGCATTATGAAATTTAAGACCTTATGTGAGATAAATATATTAGAATAGAAAAAGGTTACATTTGATTTAATCTCTGGCACTAAAATATCTGAAAGAAACCAATCTATAATTTTTCTACCAAACACTAAAAAAACTTAAATAAAATAAACCCTGTTCTTATGCTCAAAGCGAACCATAAAATAGTTGTTTCACTCAATCCAAACGGTCCAATATTTAATACAAGACTGTTATAAATTCGGTATTTTACCGACAGTATTTTACCGGGCGAAATTTTCGCGTAGCATTATATGAATGAGCAGCAAACCAACCGATGGAATTTCCCGTTTTATACCGGTTTTATGGGCACCCTTATACAGTCTGGGATATGTGGCCAGCCTTTATTATTTCCCGCTGTGGAGGTCAGTAATAAATCATCTTTCCCCGATAGAATCGTAAGCGATACATGCGAACTATATACTGGTCGTACTGTATATAATGTAGTAGTGTATTCTTATGTTTGCCTCGTGTTTATGACAGTTCTATTAGCTTATTCTTAATGCTTTGGTGTTGATGTTCGTTCTTAGTATTGGTTGGAAAAGTATAGTCTATTTTGTTGAAGTAATGATGCAAAATAACAAGCTTACAACTGATAAAAATTGATGAAGAATATTAAATTCTACTTAAGTAATTGTGAATGGGTTCAGGTAATGTATACCTTTACTTTGATGAGCCACATTATTCTTCTTAGTCAAAGGTCGAAAAATAGTATTCCCATAAACAAGATCCAAACGTACACTGCTACGTATAAGATTGTTCTTTAAAAACCAAATAGACATTATGACAAATGTTGCATTTTTTTAACTTGTCTATCCCACTATTATGCAAAGGTCTCCCACCACACCTTCTTCCTACCCTTCCCAGAACCCACGTGTACTATTCCACAGGTGAGTAAAGGCCTCTCCATCCCAATACCTCCCTATTCTTCACCAACCCATACAAATCCCATACCAAACAAAAAAAAATGAACATCAACAAAAAAACGATACCTTTAAATACAAAAAAATCCCTTACCTTTGCATAAAACACATAGAAATAAAACAAGCAATATACGAGCATGTGTTGTCAAACATGCAATATACGATGTATTGCAGTTCTTACGGTACCTCGTAAACCTTTAAGGGTCACCTAAGGGATATATTTCAGTTGGAACGCGAGGTTCTAGTGTCGTCCGACTCGTAAAGGCGTCTCGTAGTCCAAGAGACCGGTTGAGACTTACGACAAAGTTTAAAGACGGAATTTCTGGAGTGTGAATGAGTGCTAGGAAGTTAATTGAAAGTATAGGATAAGTGTCACACTATTTACGAAAAGACATTTAACGGTGAGTTGCATCAATTGATTTAAATAAACGTTAACCAGGGAAAAGATGTAAAATCGGTGAATTGACCAATGGGTGAAAATTCCACGGCTGGTTGATCACTTGTTTAAATCAATAATTGTTTATTAATTAATATACAAAAACTCAGATATTATTCATAGATTTTTTATTTAAAAAAAATAATAGAAAAGATTTTACAAACAAAAAATAAGGAAATTTGCACAGAGGTGGGTTTAAATCTCCCCGTATAAATCAATATGTGATTTTGGATTGCCGACAAATAATTTTAAACAAACATCTTTTACCCAGCACGGGCTCTCAGTCTATAAGGGAATGGTTGACAAGATGCCTTTCATTTGTTCAGATGAACGTCGGAAGGTCATGGTCTGGGTTGACAAACATATTTGTGTGTAAATGGAAATAATTTCTGACGGCGCAGTTTTAATTAATAGGTATATGGAACTATATAAAATTTACTTTCAAACAAAGTACTTCATATTTAAAAGGCAAAGAAATAACTCTAAGGCATTGTCCTAATAGAACACGAATATACAATAATCGTAGGTTCGCGCAAAATTTTGTCGCATGAACGCGCGATAACAATAATGAGCTAGTGTGTGTCACCATCTCATTAAAGTTGTCTCAAAAGGGCTTCAGCGTGTTGGTTTCGGCCCCACGTTCGCCTTCCAAAATTCCGGGACTCCGTAGTCCCGTGGTCTGGTAGAGACATACAAATTATGAGCTAGAATAGTCTTCAGGTCGCCAATTCGCGCGATGATCAATAGGACACCCAATTTTTCCATCCATCGCATCGCTTACTCGTAAAATGATCGCGGATTCGGTATCGTCTTAATAAAGCACGAATTTTAGTCGTACAAATGCGCGATCAAACATATTGAACTCGAATAAGTACTGGCCTAGCTGAAAATCTCACGGTGCTGTCGTGCGATTCAAATATTTATTAATCTATTCGCGTGACGATCGCGAAATTGCGTTCTATTAGGACGATGCCTAAGAAGCATTATTGTGTTACTTGCATACTTGATCAAAAATGCTTTTTCCGCTGTAAAATTCTGAATATCACACAATGTAATCAAACAAAGCGCTTAAAACATATTCTACTATACGCTTTGATATATATAAATATATAATTACTAAATTCGCATGCATTCCAGCTTACTTGAAATTGCTTTGCTAATGCAATTCGCGTTACGAGATTACAATTTTATATTTTGCTCTCGCCATTAGCAATAAAATATATTTATATAGAAATAAAAATAGACACTTAAGCTGAGTATGTTTCTGAATGTTTTTTCAATGAAGTTTCTGGCAATACTAGTTGTGCCCTCGAGTTCGTTCGCTGTTATAATAATCTGAGATTTCTTGAAGGAAATACTATTAAGTTTATTATCCCCAAGAACATTCTGACTGCCTCATTACATAATTGCTTAAATTAATTGGAAAAAATTCTCAAGAGTTTTCTGTCAATACTAAATTGTTGTTGCCGTGGTAAAAAAATAGAGATAATATGAATATTTATTGTAAGAAGCTTATTACAGTATTTCAACAAACAAAGTTTCAAGTACTTCCTATTTACCTATTTTCATATAAATAAAATTATTTGAGACAGCCAGACAGAGAATATATTTAACTTCACACAGAGACATTATTACAAAGGCATCAAAATTGAGACAATAAAAATAATATCAAACCTAATAATACTAAAATCAAAAGCAGATACTGCAATTTAAGTATTTATACAAATAAAAATACTTAATAAAAGTGTATTATTCCATTTATTAATTTAACAACATATTTTTTTGAATATTATTATAAAAAGAAACAAAAGAAAATATTAAGAAGTATAAAAAAAAATACTATTATTTAATATTATATTGTTTTAATAATAAAAGTTATTATTATATAGCAAGTCTTAAAAAAAAAACAAAATAAAAAAATATAATTATTATAGGAAGCATACTGTTATCTTCATAGCTACATTCCACATTTGAATCTCAAGGGGAATGTCTGCGTTCGGTAATTAAAAAGTAAAAATCCAAACCAAAAAGTTTGCAGCAAAAAGGCCAGTACTGCGTCTTAGTATTACGGTTTTTTGAACAAAGAAGAAATGTGAAATGAGAAGCTATTGAAACAAAGGTGTGGTTTGCTTAATATTTGTCTGTTTTCCTGGGTTTTTGGATTCGAAATATTGTTCGAATATTATCTAAATACAATTTTTGTGAACATAGTTACATAGTTAATATGAATAATCCCCGTGCATCGGAGAGCACGTTAATGTCGGTCCTGCGCCTGATCTCTCACCGGTCGTGTCGGATTGCCATCCCATCGGGTTATGGGAGTGAGGGAATAGTGAGTGCACCTGTGTCTGCGCAAGTGCTTGTACACTATAATATATCCTGCGCAGCTGGCTGATTTTCTTATATGAGAACAGCCGCCGTGGCCGATAATCGGCTAGGACGCCATCATGAATAATACTTGCTCGTATTTTTGGCTCTTCAACGGATAAAAGATTTATTTGCGCAAAAGGATAAAATTGCCAACATTATATCTTGTAAGCTATATTATTTTATATGCTATAGCTATATTACTGCCAACATTAATCAAAAACTAAACAGTACTTTTTATATGACAGAATCACGAATAAACACATCAAAATTTATTCTCTTACAAAATTAGAGTGATTTATCAAAAACCAACTCCTCACACAAAATCTACCATCGTAAACTTCCTTTGCTCGAACGACCGTAAACGGCTTTCTCCGGCTTATCCGGCATCACGGCTGCCGGTACGATTCGGATGTAACATCTATAGGTTGCATGTGGTCGCCCCGCATACCACTACACGCTCTCTGGACATATGCTATTAATTGAGATATCGGACTAAGCCGTGTTATGTTCATACTGTACTAGCGACACGCCCTGGCTTTGCACGAGTGCAATGCAAAATAATAAAAAGTGTTGGAGTAAGCGACAAAAATCATAGATGGCGCTGTGGACTGTTTGACCGACTGCGAATGAGTCGTCGGCGAGCGCGGCGTCCCGCGCTTCACTTTTGGCTCGACGAGCGGTGTGGAACGGTTGTCTTGAGTGATTTTGTGCGTTAGGTATAGTTTAGGTATTTAGGAATTACTGTGTAGGTAGATTGATAATTGATTTTGTGAACATTTTTTTGTAATAAATTGTTAAGTACGACGTTTTTATTTTAATTTGAGCGAACTATCCGTCTCTTCTCCAAAATCAGAAGTGAGATTAAGCTTACGTAGTTCAATCTGCTTCGCTATCCGACATTCAGTTAATTTAAATTTCGTTCGTTAATTTTATTGCAACGTGTATAAAAGTACTATAGCGATCGCGCTCTCGTGTGTTCTTTTGTAATTTTAGTTGAAGGTAATTGTGCGTACATAAGTAGTAGTTATTTAAATAAGTTCGTGATTTCTATTTCTACTTTTACGTGTACCTACTAGTTAATGAAAATAGTTGAAGTGCATTTTTATTACTACGAGTAGTGCTAATAATTTCTGTTTTGACGTTTTTTCGTTTTAGAATATTTCAATCAATTTCTACTTGTAGTTTTGTTTTCTTTCGTACTTTTTCATACCCACTTTTTAGTATTTGGTTTTCCGTTACTTGTAATTGCGTATAGGTTAGACAATGTCCGATCGAAGGTCACGAAGTAAAAGTCGTCATCGCCGTCGGAAACACAAGCGTAGTGCGACTCCCGATGGAGATCTCAAGCGACAGATGCAAACTATTTTAACTCGGCTTCACGCGTTGGAAAGACAACCGCTCCAAACGCCGTCTACGTCGCTGCCAGCCTTAGGTCAGCCGGAGTCTGCGGGGGCAGGGTCCTTACCCGGCACGCCGCCTGGATCACCACCGCCATCAGCCCCGTCCAGCCGGTCAGTCGTGGGACGCAGTGAGGTAACATGCGGAGCAGCTCCACGATCGAGCAGTGTGGTCCCATCAGGACAAACCTCCACAGACGCCTTGGTAGATGCAATTCGGTCCATCAATAGTGCGGTAAAATCGAATCAACCTTATTTTATCTCTAACTTTGACCCGAATTTACACGACATTGAGGTATGGTGCCAAGAAGTAGATAGAGCTAAAGTAACTAACAACTGGAGTGACAACGAATGTTTGTCGAGAATAGGTAATTGCCTGAAAGGTGATGCACGAACGTGGATGAATGAATGGGTCACGAATGACCGC
>NWSH02000537.1:10114706-10153632 GCA_002382865.2 Heliothis virescens
CCGACCACGAATGGAGTGGAATTTATTTTTTCTTCCATTTTTATCATATTCTCTTTCTTTTGGGATAGGTTTCATTCTACTATAATTTATTTTTTATTCAAAAATTATCGACCCCGGTCTACTACCCCTAGGGTTAGTTGTAACAGTGCAAAGGGATGGTTGTAACGAAGTAAATAAAGACTTATATACTTCCACAATCAACGTTATATTTATTCATAATGAGACTTTAATTTTTCACAATAATCAAAAACGAAACTTATATAGATTTCTTCAAAAATAAATCGAGGAATAAAAATGAGATCGCTTTTTTGTCGATGGGAAATTATCAGAGGACCCACAGCAGATGTTGGGTGAGTGTGAGGGTCGTGTCATACTTTTATTGACTAAGACCCACCGTGTTCCTTCTTGAGCCCTTTGTGTACCTGGGTCGTGGGTATCTCTTTCGAACAATACCGCAGCCCCGGCAAGCTCTAGCCCTAGTGGCCCCTGCGGGGTCTGCTGAATATCTTTGAGGAGCGCGTGGAACAACCCGCACCGCCGACACGGTGCCTGTCGTCCTCCTAGGAGACGTAAGGATGATGAGCCACCCGAAACTTACCGCCCACAGAACCACGCCTACGGTGGCCGGGGGTCAACTCTCTACACCTGGCGCCCGTGGTGTCTTCCACGTCTACTGCAGCGACTAGGATGAGTGATGCAAATTCGCAATCGCTCCGCCACCTCCTTCTCTAGCCTAGCTGCTTCGCAGAAGGAGGCAAGGACATCCCATTCCCTCTCGTCCCGCACCATGAGTTGAACCAGGGCTGGGAAAGAGATCGCCGCCGCCAATTGCTGCTACGAAGATACGGCGGTGCTCCTCCCAGGCAAGGCACACCTCGACCGTGTCCGTGTCCTCTGGTTTGTGTCTGTCCCATTCGCACACTGGTGACATCCGGGCGCCACATCCAGATCTATTTTCTTCTTTTCTGTTTTGTTTTTATTCTTTAGAACACCTCATGACTTTTTCGTCTCTTTGACACCCTACAAGACGGGCTTCTTTGCAACTTTGGCTCTAATTTTTCTCTCTTCTTGTTCTAGAATTTCCAGTTACACATACAAAATCCTATTGGTCGTTCTTTTATGATCATTAGGCATCTTGAAATATATAAAAATATAATCAATTTTGTTTCAACTGTAAGATGTTCTAAGAGATACCATAATCGGGATGAAAGTAACAACTTGTTACTTTTATCCCTACTGTACAATTTTTCCGAATATGGTAAACACATGTCCAAAACCTAAAAAAAATATTAAGAAAGATACCATTTAGAATACTTTAATTTAAATAAGAATAGTTAATCTACGTTGCAGATACTTAAATTGTGTTCTTAACCATCCCATATCCAAAATAAACGGTATCAAAGAAAATTGACAAAACTTACTTTGGGCATATTTTTGCGACACGTACTCGCTACAGCCACAACCAGCTGGAACAGCGCCGCAAGCACATCTGAGGTAAGGGGGGATCGGAAATGGCACCTTCTGGTGAATCTGCCATCAATGCAGCCAACATATTTCGTTCAAAAACTAATCTGTTACGTTCATCCCGCGTTACTTTCATACCTGGTCTCCCCTACGCGAAAAATACAGGAAAAACTATAATTTCTTACAAAAGTATCAATTTTAAATTCTTTAATAATGTTTTCTTATTTTTTGAGCGCGCATTACTTCAGTCGTGAGTTGGTGTTATAACCAAAAGTAACACCATGTATAACACCGGTTAATTTCTCTTCTCAGAATATTAACTTGGCTATCGAATAATAAGAGAAAGAGATGGTGTAAGTAGTGCGCGTGTAAAGGAAATCGAAATTGTTCTGTTTCAGTGTCCACGGTGGCATTAAATGTCAGTCAATACTTTCTCTTGACTAGAACTATACTAAACCATTTCATTAGCGATCATTGTATAACAAAATCAAATAAATTGAACGCAACGCAATGCGCAGGATTGGACAAAAGTAATACTCATTGATCGACTAGAACATAATATGTATAGTTTATAGGTTAGACAAATAAATCTATTTTATACCTAAAATTACTTTGATAGTTGTTTAGGTACGTATTTTAAGCTCAGGACGAAGCTTCGAGCTTTCTGTCTCCTAATGTACTCTCATAGTCGCTGTGTCACCATAGATGGCGCTTTCACCAATGATCTCATTTCATTGATATACATATTTTTGAAATTGTCGGATATTGTAGGGAATGTACTATTTATTGTACTTTATAATATCTCAGGTGTCGTAGTGACAATATACGAATTAAAAAATGTAATAAGAATTGCAATGTATGTACAGTCACTTACTATGTATACCGATATTAAAACCAAAGTTGGTTTAGTAAAATTCATCGCTGTAGTCATTGGAATTTAAGGCTACGTAGCTGTATACCTTTTGTTCATACTTTACTCCATACTTAAACATTCCAAACTTAATAAAAATGTAAATAGTCATTGCTTGATCATCGATAAATCGCTTTCTCATTCTAATTGTTAAAATAAGAAATTATAATTAGTCGTAAGTACTTTACTATCACTAAATGTTTCCGTTTTAACGATCTCATGTGTTTTACTTTATAAACGAATTTGTTCATGTGTAGTAGATGAAACTCAAGCGAAACTGGTTCTTATCGCTATAGGCTTAAAGTCTGTTTTATTACTAGGGTACGATGTAAGTAATTCGATTGGATGATGGGGTATAATTTTTGTATGATTTTTTGTGAGCAATGGAACAGACTTTTGGCTTTATTAATGTAATATTATTGTTGCATTTTGACCAAGATACGAAGAAAAAATGGATTTTCCCTCAAATGACATGTTACAATACCAAAGATATTCTAAAGCCTACTTATAAAGCTCGAAGTTTGTCGTGTCTTGGTGAGAATGCGGACAAACAGATGTACCAGCACTTGTAGTATATAGACCACGTCATCCACATCACCGATATCAGATTTGTATACTAAGGGAATTATAGTGAATAAAATTTATTGACTGGTGCTTTCACAATAATTGTTCGTTTCATTTCTTCTTCCATTCCTACCTAGCCTATGAGATGCTACAACTTTGTAAAAAATCTTCATTAACAATTTATTAGCTCAAGTAGAAAACTGATCAACCTTGCTACTGCTGTAAGCTGTGTTCTACCGATGATACGTCCAACTCATCCTACTACCGTTTGATAAGGGCCATGGTACCTACATTGTACCGACACGGTCACGGCACAGCAAATAACGTGTCATTTAAATTTGAACAATAAATTGTACGACGTGTGATATATTTCATAACAACGTGAGTTTTTACATAGGAAACCGCGCGCTGACAGCCCGCCGTTGACTTTTTTGTATTGATGTTATGAAATATATCATACGTCATACGATTTAATGTTCAAATTTAAATGACACGTTATTTGCTGTGCCGGTACATTTATGGTCCTGTATGTGTAACTTGTTGTTGCCCATTGTCCCGATAGATGGCGTTGAATTCAAGAATCTTAGTATTTTTTAGATTTTTGTGTAAATCCATCATTATTAAGACGTACTAGTAACATTAGCGTATCTCGGACGTTACACTTTATTGAACTATTTCATTTAATTGCCTTAAAATCCACACAATTCGAAATAATGGTACAGACAACAGCAGGTCAACGTATACGAATCTGTCAAATTTTACCATTCAAACATTAGCTCACCCCCATTGCGATAAGGTTGAAAATCGATTGCAGAAATTTGACAGATTGTGGTAACTTGATGTGCTGTCGTCTGTACTTAGCTGTACAAAATCTATCTATAAACGATTCTGTATTAAATGGCGATGGGATTTTAAAAATCAAATTCAACATATTGCCGATCTATCTACTATTCTATATCAGCATTCTTAGATTTGCATTCTGTCCGTTTGCAGAGCACTGTTTCCAGCCTTATCTGATATCAACCAGCATTGCATCTACATACTTATATTAGCTGAACGAAAACAGCTAAAGAAAAAAAATAAAATAAAAAATTCGGGCAGCAAAAAATTACTTTGTTTTTCATACAAATAAATGAATAAGAAAGTTATAATTTGCGGTTTCACACGTTTATTGTTTATCCCCTTAATAATTATAATATAATTTAATAAATATATTTTTTTCTTAATTTTTAGTATTTGTTGTTATAGCGGCAACGGAAATACATAATTTGTGAAGATTTCAGCTTTCTAGCTATCACGGCTTATGAAATACAGCCCGGAGACAGACAGACAACATAGTCTTAGCAATAGGGTCCCGTTTTACCCTTTGGGTACGGAACCCTAAAAACTGGAACGAAGCTGCACTAACCGCGGTCAGCAGTCTATAGATCACCAACCTTCTACGAACACAACTCGACCCATGAGCCCATGAATGTAAAGGCAGTCATGAACTCGTATGTTCAACATAACGAAAATCATAAGGTACCATTAGTACAACTTGGCACTCGAAAAAGGTAAGCGCACAATGATGTAGATACAGTGCATAAAGGAGAAAGCGTTCACGAGTTCTATCGTGGAACTCGTATTCCAATTCGCTCTCTGTCACTCATACGGTTTCTAGAAGCTCCGTTCCCGCACGCCGCTAGTCCGACCGCGGCGGTCAGTAAGAACGCATGTCGTTTTTTTCGTGTTCAAAATGTCCTTTCCAGCATCAACAATGGCTGCGTTCTCGCAGACTGAAAAATTAATCGGCTTGGTTCGAGAAAGGAGTTTTTTATATGATATAAAAGATGTTAGATATAAACTCCGCTCAAAAAGAGTCAACGCGTGGAAGGAAATCACTCGTGAAATGGGCTCCGGCAATGGTAAGTTATATTACTTTTTATAACAACGCCATCTATGTATATCTTGTGAAAGTTTACGTACATACGCCAGTACAATAACCTACATTTGGAGAAACTTAAAATCCATACTTTCTGCAATAGATTTCCAACCTTATCAGAATAGTGGTAGGTTAATGTTTGATTGATAAAATTTGACAGATTCAAGTACCGTGACCTGCTGTTGTCTGTACATACAACTCTTGGATAAAGTATGTTCTTTGAGCCGCCGTGAACTGCATAACAGTACCTAACTTATGAAATCCTACTTATTTCCATTTTCAGTAAATGTTTGGACCGCAAAGTGGAAGGGTTTGAAGGACAACTACGGAAAACACAAGAAAGCTATCCCTCCTCACAGCGACATCACATACAAGAAATACAAACACTGGCCCTGGGCTGAACACATGAGGTTCCTGGACAAATACAGTAGTGTGAGAGTTAGAAACATGAAATGCACACATGTGCAAAACGACAGCAAAGAAACAACGCAACAAATCGCTCAACTGTACCTCCCGGACCCCAATGACGCAAATTCCTCACTACATCCAAACGAACAAGACACAGACATGCTAGATGACAAAACGAAATTTCAAATGATCAACGATTCAACTGAAGTTCCAGAAACTTCTCAAAGGAAAAGAACCGACGATAAAGAAAAACTGGACGGTGTAGACCATTTTTTCTTAAGTTACGCTCAGTCTTTTAAACAGTTACCGAGTCGGATGCAAATAATGTTGAAACTAGAGATTGCTACTTTGTTCTCGAGGTACGAACTTCAAGCGGACGGCGTTACCAGAGAGTCTTTAGATAATATTCCTAGGGTAGTGCCTAAATATGAATTTACTTACACGGTAGCAGAATAGTTTAGAAAGTAGAATTTCTAATTTTGTACTTATGGACCAACGCGATTAACATGGTTATGTCACGGTAAATGTGAATATTGCGGTAATTATGTATAATTACCGGGAACTATGCATAATTACCTGTGCTCGTGGTAAAGGTGATAAAAACTTTCAAATTAATCACATTTACCGGCAATTATATAAAATTACCGCACCCCTTTGGTAGATGTAGTCAATAATGAAATCAAACATCGGAATCTAAAATAAAAACAGTTCAAATGAAATCAATATAAATTCAAATGTCCTAAGTATTGTGTTAAATAATGCGTATTATTCCGAAAGTTTATTTATGGTGAAAATAAGTCCTAAAATATTAGCTGAAAGTTAGGTTTTAATGACAGAAACGAATTGCTGTAATTCGAGTCTTGTCTGCCCTACCCCTAGAGTGTAATTCAAAATCGCGTAGGCGCGGAGACCTATCTGCGACGATAAACTCGCGTGGGACCGCCGGAGCCGTGACAGAAAACATACTGCTGCAAAAAATTACAAGTTCAGAATCAACTTAAATTTAGGACTTTTATTGAAAACGGTTTTATGTCTTACGTCTATTATTGAATGTTATATTTATGACAAACGGATTTAGGACATATTGGGTCTTACTATAAAAACCACCTAGATTTCAATCCTTAACGAGAGTATTCTCTCAACATTTACCACGGTCGTGCGGGAGTTTTATATAATTACCGGTAATTGTGAATAATTAACTACATTTACCATGTGCGTTGGTAATTATCTATAATTACCGGTAATTATGGAAAATTACCGATTGCTTATATTTACCGTAACAGTTACATTTCTCAAACTTTCTCACAACCAAAAAGCATTTTAGAATTTACTTAAATGTTAAAATTAACTGTTGTGTAATCTGAAATAAGGCAAATCTCAAATAAGAAAAAAAATCTAACCATGGTTGTAAAATGATTTTTGTACTCAGCACAAATAATCACAGAATCTTGCTCAAAATATAAGGAGTGATATAAATAAGTACACAGAAACTCTTATCAATTGTATATTTGATATCAAATCTTATTACAATAACACAGCTTAACAAAAATTATTACATTAAGTTAACGGCTCCACCCGTGTCGAACGCTGGCGTTTTCAATACGTGAATATAGCCCTACGATGTATTAATGAGGACCCAGACTTCGTGAAACATGTGCCACGAACTGTGTCTCGACAAGAGCATTTTCTTGCTATAATTTTTCAGCACGCCCGTCTCAAGCCGAGGCGAGCTTTCTGTGACGTTCGTCGCACATGCCTCGCAACGTCTGGTTCCACCTTTAAATGTCATGTACGTGCTTCGTGCGCGGTACTTTATTACCTATTATAAAAAGATTTCTACAGTATTGAAATTGGTGAGAACATTATTTTTAAGTTACTTTAATACTTGAACTACTATGCTCATCGGAACGTAATCTAGTTTCCGCATCGTTTCAAATAAAACTAATCAACAATAAATAACTAACGGTACAGAAAAAAAATAGTTGCGAAAAAATATTAGTAAATCAAAATAAGTAAATATAAAAAATAAACTTATTGTCTAGCCAATTTCAATATTGTTTAGTTTACTAATTTTACTGTGTCATAAAACGCTTCTGTCATATTAGCGTAAAATGTGTTCTAAATAAAATTTGTGTATCTACAAGTACATCAAAGTCCATTAAAATAACATCTGACTGGGATTGCGTTGTTTTCTTAGAATATCTTACTCCACCTTTGAATATGATACAAAAATTTCCATCTGATATTTGGACACTGTATTAAAATCGTTTCTACTTGACAAAAAAGTTTTGTTGAAGGAACAGCGTTCACCTCAATATAAATTTAAAGAGAAATTAAATCGAAGGCAGGAAATATTTATGTGACAATCTCTTTCATACTAGCATAGACTAGAACCAATCAATCGATATTCCAAATAGTCAAACAATCGATTAACCTCACAATCGATATCTCAGATCTAAAGAGGTGGACGTTGTCTCCAAAATACAATGAAACATTAAAAGTTAAGAAACTAACTTCTAACACATACTCTAACATATAAAACACACCAGTTTTTGTAAAAACAACTAACTTTTAACATTCATTTCACATCAATCCAGTAAGACGTCGTGTCTAGGTATCAACATTTATTTATATTACACATCGATATTGTCTTTTTAATACAATCCCTACTTGGACGTCTCTTTGATTTCATCTAGCTATGACATTTGGTGGTTTCCATTTAGAGGTGCACACACAATAAGTAGACTAGAATTAAATTTTGAAGAAAAAAAACTTGAAAAGAATTTTCGTCAAGAGACTGTTATATAATATGCCATTCGTTCCAAACTTAAAAGTAGACCTCTTTTTATTTTCTAAATAACTATTTCGTGGCCGTCGAGTAAAGAGGGCGAATCAAAGTATCTTGGTGGTCATAAAGAGAGCCATTGGCTTGTTTCTATAAGATTGACTGCGCAGCTAAATGGCTTAAGAATAGCTAGGAATTCAATCAAATGCATTAAAATTCATAGGTATATCTTCTATACATAAAAAATCTAAGTCCTGACTCGTTCACTGACTCATCGACGCAGGGCCCAAACCCGTGAACCTATACAGCAGAAATATTGCACAGTGGTTCATCTTAAGACTCTCACGCGAGATAAGAAAGGATTTTCCGAAATACCCACGGGAACGGGAAAAAACGGGAGTTTTACGCGAGCGTAGCCGCTGGTAGAAGCTAGTTTTTAATAAAATAGTTGTGTGTGTGATCTATAAGTGGAAAACACCAGAACACCAAAACGATTAGTACAAAACACTAAACAGTGACACGATTAGGCAAGAGAGATGTGCGTCCTACGTCTATACTTATACAAAACAATAATCTATGACTATCGAGTTTATTGCTAAAAATAACTAAGATATGAATTCTAGTTCAGATATGTTTGAACTGTAGATATTAAAGTTTTTGGTCCGAAGTTGGTTTTTTGTAAAAATTTTCAAGATCCAATTTTTTTTTCGATTATTGATGTGAATTCTACAAAATTCATTATGAATACTGACTTTGACAAAAAACAAACATAAATTATAAAAATAACTTAATAATCATTACTGTTATCGAAAAACAATAAATATACAAATAAAATATTACCGGCCAGTTTCAGAGGTTCCAGATAAAGTTCTAGATAGCTATCTGACAGACCATAACGCCAACTGCAAGACGTTCGTGGTGCGAGTGCCCACATGTTTCCTGCACCTCGTGCTGGACGAAAACTTCTGGCCACAGGACGTGGTGTTCCGTCGCTTCCGCGGACAAGTGCCACTCGAGCGCACAGTGACGTAGTGCATAGGAAGTGATACTAACATAGATTTAAGTTATATCTACTAACAAGACTGTATATTCTATATGTATGTTAGTTTAAGGTATATATCTATGGGCCTTAGTTGCCTGATAATAAAGGTTTAAATAAAATTTAAAAAAAAATATATATAAAAGTGCTCAAAATTAAAAACATTTATATGACACTATCTGGCAGATAGCTATTTAGAAGTTTATCTGGAACCTATGTAAATGGTTACATCCATATACAAATAAAAGATTCTTTATTTCAGATTTTCCATTAAAATGTTGTCATGAAAGTGAAAATTCAGTAAAATCATAAAATGTCGAGTTTGACTATTGATGACTGACAAGATTTTATCAAGTAATGCAATAGGGCCTTAGAATGTTATTATCAGTATATTCGTAGACATGTAGGCTTAAATATGTTTTGTTTTAGTCTATTATTTTCGTTTATATGAGTAGATTATAAAGGTTTTGCAGTCAGATACGTAAATATAATTATTTAAAATACGCACAGGTAGGTTAAAATTAAAATAAATGTTCTTTATTAAGATTCTTTCAATAGAATATACTTGTCAAAGGAAGCATTATGAAATTTTGTATGTTATTGAAACACAATGAAATTCAATCACTGATTAAATTATTATTTACGGATCTGTATGCAAGTTTTAAAAACGAAATTATTTGTAGGTACAGACCAATCTACCCCAATCTGTCAAATTTTACCTATCGATGAACATGATCCTTCTGCTTTTGTGATAAGGTTGAAAATTCATTGCAGAAATTTGACAGATTATGGTAACTTGATGTGTTTGTACATATTTGTAAAAGAACGACTTAGGTACCATACTGGTAACAATTCACTTAAAAATCTATTGCTTAAAAATTATATAGGTAATTACAAAATTAAATTAATCGAGTATACCTTAATTTATTATTATATACAAACTATTAAATGCATTCTAAAATAATAATGCTGTGATAATCTTAAAAGGCGTAAAACTAGGCAAGATCGTGGTTTCAACATAGTCATGTTTTCAAGCAATTTTCTTGATACAATAAAATTGGCAGACGCGGCAGGCAAGTTTATATCGGAAAGAAATATTATCATAAGCAGTCAAAGTATTGAAAAGGCATTTTTAATAGTACATTTTATCATTGAAATTGTATATTCAATTTGCTGTAAAAAGTATACACTATAGAGTAGAATAAATTACAATATTTCGGCAACTGGTAACACAGAGCCAGAAAACTTTTTCAAATTACACCAATATTATGGACAAACACATACATATAAATAATATAATAATTTAATAATGTCAAAACAACGTAAACTCACTGAGTATTCAATAAAAGTCTTGTTAATTTCACTATTTTGTTTCCGCCATTTTTGTTTCCGTATTTTGAAGAGAGCTAACGAATGGCTTTGAAACATTTGATGTGCAAAGTGAAACGAATGAAGCTTGCCCTACATCGCTGCCGGCTTTGATTATTATATGAATGCTATTTTTGTTATTATCTTATCAATAAATGTTTAGTTATTGTTAAAACGCGTAATGTCATTTATTCTTGTTGAATTGTGAAAATTTTACACATTTTCTAACATTCATCAGATATAGGTAGACAATAAAAAACAAAACCTCTTTTTTTGAAGTCGGTTATTTAAGAGCCAATCTCAAAGCCGACTAACGACCGGCAGTGCATTGTACGTAAACACATACAATCTAACTAGAATAAATCGTAATAAAAAATCAAATCTCCATTTGTGGAGATAACGATATCGTAAGTGTTCCCATAGTCGAAGATTCCCGAAGAGTCCCGACGTGACGCAGCGAGTGCGCGGAGATCCTCCACATTGGTACGTGTTACTTTGGTAAAGGACGGCACAGCAGGTGTGGGGGGAGAGATTATAGCAGGCCCCGGTCCAGTTCCTTGCGCAGCATTCGGGACAGCTTGAGCACGTCCTCGTCCACCTGGCCGGCGAACAGGGAGTCCAGCAACTCACCTCGCGACGCGATGGAGAACACCCCCGCCAGGCGGGACACTGACTTGTCTGTCAGGTGACGCTCTACTACCGCTCTGGAAATTAAAAATGATTGTAAATTAATTGTGCTGGTTTTAAGTTCAATAGCTGGTTTAAGGGCATAGGATTGAATAATAATGGTGAATTTGAAATTGAATGTTTGTAGAGTGTGAAGATGTTGGAGTTTATGTTACAAATAACAATTTAAATATATCGTTAAATGAAATATGAACACTCTGGAACTTTAACCCTAATAAAAAATATAACTGTAGATTAAGATTCAACTGTTCATCCGATTACAAACCCTACCACTCCAAAATATGGTCTTAATTAGCCAAGAGGTTAACTTACTTTAGAGACTGGTGTGACTCGCGCAGAGCATCCTGGAGGAAGCCGCGGTCGTATGAGAAGTCCACCTCGCAGAACGACACCACCGCCATCAGGACAGTCTGCAACATATTACATAGGAACGTAAGTAATCTGTGTCTGCATACCTATACGCTGATGCTAGTCACGTGTATGTATATGTAAACCTGTACGGAGACAATTCAAAATTAAACTTGATCAAATTGTAAAATTTATAGACTTAAATTATAGAAATAAATGATGTAGGGGTGGTAAGAAAGGGATATAACATTACTTCTTTATCATATCAGGTTTAAAAAAAATATGGGGCACTGAAATATCCAGCAACGTATCCTCAGGATTCAGCCACAACTCTTCAAAAGCTAACAGCACATACATGGAACTTGGATCGGAAGGCAGCCAGCGCTCGCTCGTCGGCCGCCGACAGCTGTCCGTGGCGCCGCAGCACGCCCAGCTTGACTGCTGACTTGATCACGTGCTTCACCAGCTTCTCCGCCTCGCGCTTCTCTAGCCGCTCCCGGAGGACTGTCAGGAACTGGAACAGGTGGGAATTTGGGTAAGAGCTAAGTGAAGAAGTGCTATAGGTAAGGCAAGTTTTGTAAAGAACTTAGTTCTATTTAGACAAGTTTAGATAAATTGACGATTAAAAATATTATCCCTCTGTGTAGAACCTAAGAAAGTGTTTGAAGTTCTGAGTAGTCCACTACAGTGTTGTTGCAAGCTAAACTAGCCTAAAACTCTGCAGAGTTTTAGGCTAGTTTAGCTTCTAGTTTCAAGATTGTAGATTGACTGCAGTCAATCTACAATCTTGAACCAACCTTCCTACGACTTACGGAGTTTTATACAGGCCTCACGCTAAGTGCGCCTATTAGTTTTCCCTCCTCAGACGTGAATTTGAATGACCATTTTATCATTCAAATAGGCCTAAGTACCTGGTCCAACAGCTTAGCAGCATGTTCGTCAAGCACGAGCGCGCGCGCACTGGCAGCGCCGCCGACGCGCGACAGGAACTTCTTCTGCGCGCGCAGCGAGATGTCGCGGGCGCACCACGCGCCGCCTTCCATTGCTGAAACAAGTGATAAAACACGTAAATAAAAACTGAAATATCATTCATATAATAAAAACTGAAATATCATCTTAGGTTTCAAGAAACATCTTGGTAAAGTGACTCTAGTAGGAAATAACAATATACGAAGGTTGGAAGGAGTGGAGAGAATATCACAACCAACTAATAAGTCAAAATGATAAACGTAGGACAGAAAAAGATAGGGCACACGATGATGATAAAAATGAAGCATTTAAATAAACGATATAAGATAACAAATACCACGCTTTTACTAGACCATTGAATCCCGCTCATGAGAACAAACTTTTTGCAATTTCAACGTTCAATACACACACGATTATTCGTAATTATTCATCAGAAACAAAAGCAGGCGATAATCACACGATCGATAATTTGTTCAAAAATAAAATGGCGACCCAATTAGCCTAAATTAGACTTGCTAACGATATACGTTATATGAAAGCTTTATTGCAATTTGATCTGGCTAAATTGCTTGTCGTATTAATTCTGACTACGAAATTGGTATTTGCGTTGACAGTAATGTATGCAGTACCGCATCTGCCCACATCTGTCAACTGGGCTCGTTACAATTGCCTAGAGGAATTTATATCAATTCTGTGCAATGAGCAGTATTGTTTTCAATTGAATCTGCTTTAACTAGGACATTGCATTGTGGAGTGCTAGTTTCTATTGCATCTGTTGCTCTCTCTTCATGATTGCTATCAAGGTATTTTGCCATTCGTGTATTGATGAGTTACATTAATTAGGCGAGTCTACAACGTAAGTCAAGCATGTGTGTATTTCTGCATGTTAAACTTCTAATACTAAAATTTGTATTGTAGGTTTTAGGGACTCCTCTTTCGCATCTTTACGCAGTCTTATCCTTCTTTTAACAAATATTCTTAGATATTTTCTTATAAATATTTTGTAGGGACTCAGCGTTCTTCATGGCAATCGACCACTGTTAAAACAGTTTCCATGTTTACATACACCTGCCTGTGTGTAAACATGAAAACTACTCCCTTTGCAGTCGGTTGCCAAGGGTAACCGCCGTGTTAGCAGATAGATGGTCGGCGGGTATTGTGAGGCCGCGGCAAAATCTGCCGAGAACTGGTGATAGTAGACTAAAGTAAGTTAGAAATATTTCAATAGCTTGCTTGTTCTAATCATATTATTAGTAACTAATAAGGTAAAGCTTTACGTAACGCAAGATGTTGTTCACGACTCATTTGTTGATTACGATTCGTCATTCAATGTCAATGTCTCAACAATTGACCTTGTTGAATTAAGTATTTAAATAAGACTGAGAGACCAGCTGCCCAGGCTGCTACGCAAAAAGGCAGATGGGAATAAAGTGATGCACTTATTAGATACGGTTATAATATGACGCAAAAGCTGAAAGAAAATGTTTATTCTAAAACTGAAGATGGTAAAGCTGAACTACGCTAGTATCTAGAAACTATAACACCTATTCTTAACCAAAGTAAACTAGACAGAACAATAGCGATACATGAGAAATCAATGCAAAAACCATAGGCAGATACAAGTTGCCTAGCAACGGGATGGTAACAGGTGAAAAAACAAGCTTCTTTTTAACATAATTTCTCACATACTCGACTCACAAAACGGCTGAATGAGCGTAGAAACAACAGTTTGAAGTGTTGCCAAAACCGATATAATATTTTGTACGTGGCAGCACTGGTAAAGGATTCTGGCTGAATGTCCAACTGAAACGTTTAAATGGAATCTGTTTCAAACTTTCAGTAGTTAAATTTTTGTATCGGATTTGGATATTAGTAGGATATTCATGAAATGTAAAATTCCCTTTTTATTTTATTTATTACTTATTGAATTGTTTGCCCATAGTTCATCATTATTCTCACGCTAAATGGAAACAGGCGAACTGTAAGTACCTCCACACTTCTCTCCATATGAAGCCAAAAGCAAAACATCGCTCCTTTCTGATGTAGGTATGAGCACATCATCATAATAATTATGCCTATGGGGCAAGCCTACTGCTATCATCCACGCACCAATTCTAGGCTGACACCTGACACACGGGAAAACCCTGAGCCCAATATGGCTTTCGAATCTAGGTTCCCTTACTCATAAGCAGTATTGACAGTCACGACCAATGAACTGGTGGTCGAATTACTCATCGCTACAATATACTTCAAATTCTTATAGCTATATATGAAACAGATCAATGCGTATATTTTTCAGCCAGTCATTTAGTGCTTTGCTTAGTCACTAAAAGTTCATTGTCAAAAATACAACCAAGGACACGAAAGGTATTGATTGGATTGTAAATGCATTATGCTTGTTTAATGATAGCTGTCTAATTTTCAAAACATTAATCATTATTATAAATTTAATCCTAAAATCGTGAAACGGGATCGCGATCAAAACAAACGAAATAAATATGAATTGGTGCTTGTACGTACTTTACACCAATTCCTTTGAAGTAACTATCAATGTAGCAATCTGTACCTATACATCTTGTCAATATCTGTTGACGAGTCCAAGCACTCTTCAAAGCACTTCTCTGGAGTCCGTACCGAAAACCTTGAAATTACTTCCCCACGCAGATTCAGTCATAAACCAAACCAATGATCCAAGCACTTCTGAATATTGAGTCGATAAAAAGGCAGTTGACAAAAGAAGTCTTCCAACGATAGGTATAATTCTCTTGAACCAGATCACAATTATCGATAAAATCTCAGGCGTGAACAGCATCCCGGTGATTGAAATGAATCGCGTGCCGAAGTTAGCCGGCTGAAAGTTTAATTAACCTGTTATATAATATTGAAATAACTAAACGGCAAGGTAAAAGGATATCGCTTTGAATATTGAACATCATTATTGCTGTTTTGCTTCTGTTCCATTTTGTGTTGGTAGATTTCTACGAAGATATCTTCAGCTTTATTTTCCTATTATTGAAGATTTTTTTTAAAGCATGTACGAAATTAGAGCCTATCTATTTCATTTAGCACTGTCGACTAAGACTTAACACTTGTTTGTAAACCAATGACTCAATAGTCTAAATAAAAATTATAAATACTCAATCAAACAATGACTAACGTTGCTAACAGTGACTAAGTAGCACTAATTGTTGACGAAATTAGAAGCCTATTACGGCTGGATAGAGTTGAAAAACCACTAGCATTACAGCTTAAACTTAAAGTTACCAGCCAAACTGATGACTAAGCTAGTAATTTTCTCTGTATATGGGTATAAAAATGGCGCACCCATATAGCACTTTCCGGCGGAACCTGATAAGGTAATATTACCATATAGCGTGCTTCAGAAGCCTTGAAGATTGGAGGGGTGCCAAACAGCCTGCCTATACGTTGTGGACTTACTTTACACTAGTTTTGAGTGGTTATAAAGGGGATGAAACATAGTTGTCTGCCTGGAGTTTATGAGAATAGGTGCGCGAAACTTTCTTATGGCGGGGTTTGAAACCCTTTGTATGAATATTATGATAATGAAAACTAAAATATGTGAAGGGATCCAGTATAAGCATCATGAAACTGTACATCGTTTTAGGCTAAATGAGAATGAACAACTGTGACATAAAATGAGGCCCAAATTGTCAGTTCTTACGGTATTACCGTCAACTAAGATCCTACAAAGAGAAGACGATGCACCGATGCTCAAACTCGAAAAATCTAACACAACACCTGACATAACATGAAAAATAGCCAAACCCAAACCCTCTGCTTTCTCCAGTATTACAATGTCAAGTTCGCTACAAGCTACAATGTCAATGGTCTGATTCAGCCTAGACCTTGTTACGGTCATCGTGATTACGGCTTTGCGTAACTTACCGCCTATCCCGAAGCGCAGGGAGGCTAGATTACCGCTACTTTCTTTTAGATTAGGACGGCCTTGGCTGTTTTTGTGGGCTGAGAATAATAAAGGGTATAATGTGCCTATATGTATTCTTACTAATTTTGTTAATGCCGTAGGTGACTCTGTTTTTGATGAACCTTAGAATAATAAAAGAAGAGGAATAGAAGTAAACAGTAAAAAAAAAGTTGTCCGGCTGATCCTTTAGATCCTTTAAAAGAGATTTTGACCCTTGAGTTTGTTTCGGTGTTTCTTCTCAAGGTAGTCAGATAGAAATACGAGCCTCATCTAGTTTTTAAAATATTGACATGTTAAAGTGTTATACGATACTATCAACAGAAATAAATGCTTTGATTTGAAGGAGGGCTTAATCTCTCTCAGCAAAAAAAGAGGTTCAGCCATTATCGACACATTCAGCCACTTTGTTCTTATAGAAGCTCCTTAAACATGCATAGATCGAATCTCCCTTACAAAAACCTACAGCACATTAGTCTTACAAGCTGCGCGTGTGGTCGGAACTGCCTAGAAAAAGGTGCACCTCACAACTGTCACTGGTACAACGTGACTTGGTTCACAGATCCTACTGTTGGAAACAGTTGATTTATGCTTTGTAAAGATTATTGAGCTCACTTGTTATATTCTTGGTGAGATAGGATTTGCCAACGTATCAAACGTTAGTAGGTAGTATAGGCTTCGATTATCGATACTAATCTACTTATACTTTAATAATATAAAGATGAAGAGTTGAAAAAGATGAAGAGTTGACAAAGATGAAGAGTTGAAAAAGATGAAGAGTTGAAAAAAGAAAGATGTTTGTTTGAACGCGCTAAGGAAGGCTATAGGCTTATATAAGTACTTTTTATTCGGATTCGCGGAGAAGTTCCCATGGGATGCGAGTAAAACCGCTGGCAGAAGCTAGTTAGTTATATGCTTTTGAAATTGAGCTATAGCCTCATAAATTATGGTGAAATAAGTAAACAGCGAACAGCAACTAATCTAAATAATTACTCAGAAGGGGTTGATAGAAAATACATAATAATATCTATCGATATGAAGATACCTATTGTTTTTAGTTTGTATTTTGTATTTGCCGATCGCAGTTTGTGGTTAGCCTAGTTTGAAATGTAATATAGGTAATTATTGGGTTTTGTTTGTAGTTAGGGAAAATTTTAACTGTAGGTAATTTGTAATAGGTTAGCAAATATAATATGAAATGGCTACGTGACTAGCCAATTTCATTCATAATTAGTAAGAGAGGTATTTTAATATGAATCAACCAGTATTTAAATCATATCATAGGTACCTATATAATTGTTTATCCATGAATGTAACTAATTCTGACCGTATAAGGATAGAAGACTGACAGCTAGTTTCACAGGTTCCAGATAAAGCTATCTGGCACATAGTGCCATAGAAATGTTTTTAATTTTGACAACTTTTCTATGCCATTATCTGTCAGATAGCTATCTAAAACTCTATCTGCAACCTGTAAAACTAGCCGTAAAAATCCTATAATAGCGTTAGTCTTTCAGTTAGTTCAAAACGTGGAAATGAAAGGTCCTGAACATAATATTCCCAGGAGGTCAATAACCTTATGAAAACAATAAGTAGGTTCTGGTTGCTACCCTTTATTTATTCGCTGTTTAGCGTGTTCACGGGCCTTTGCTTCCAATAAAGCTTCGATTTTCATCAGCCCCATATTTTTCACATTTCTTTCTAGATTGTAGGTAGATATTTAGTATTTATAGTGATTAAATTTTCCTCAAATTTTCACAGTTGTAATAAGTTGTAATGAATTCTGAAAGCCTTTGTTTCACACGTATGAACAGAAGACAGCACATCAACCTACCACAATCTGTCAAATGTCTTCAGAGATTTTCAACCTAATCACAGTAGTGGAAGGTTAAGGCATTGGTAAAATTTGACAGATTCGTGTCGGTTGACCTGCTGTCGTCTGTACCCTTCTCACCATCCATAACGCCCTATACATTGGTGTTCGTTGTCACCCAAAAAGCTATCAATATTATATAGAACTACTTACTACAGATAGACAATCTGAGTGACATATATTTCCATTTATGATATTCGTATCAGCTATTGACCGTCCCTCTTAAACAATGAAAGCTACCGCCTTATCAATAGACCAATTCCCAAACATAACCCGGTTTCATATTCCAAGATAAGCTAAATTACCGAATATAGACAGATAAATCTAGGCCCTTAGACTTCTTCTGGACTAAGGACAGTAGCAGTTTTCTCTATAATCTATGTAGGTACATAGAAAATCCGACTTTTGTACTGGATAAAACCTAAAAGCTCTTTTGCTCAAGTTTAAAAAAATCTACACTTATAATAAAGCTAAATAGTTTGTTTGTTTGAACGCGCTTATCTCGGGAATCAGTCATATCAGTCTTCAATCGTAAGAGATATATGGATTAGATACATTCTTTCTATGAAAAACTTATGCTGTATGCTTGAAAAATCCCGTTCTTTATCTAACCCCGAAATGACCCTACAACAGACATCTATATAGGATACTATCAAGTCTCCCAGATTATTACACACACAACATAGTATGGTAACGAGAGAATCACTTAACCCTTCATTGCCGATACAATCGAGCTCTTGGATCGTCCACGTGCATTGTCCCGTATGAGACACGTATTTAAATAACAATCGGGCGCATTACGCATCGCGAACAGGAAAGTACTGATATGCTCAAAAGTACCATTAAATACCAGGTTTACACCATTAAATTGCAGTATTAAATTCGAAGAATTAATTATTTCATTTTCAGCACACGTGTTGCGGATTATATGTATAATATGTACCTATTAGTTTTATGTAGGTATTAACGACGGACCCCTAATTCCTTTATTGGATTGAGCAATAGTGTGCATTTAATTGTTCCTCCTAATAAATATAAATACAACACAAATACAGGAAAGTACAAATCTAATATTTGCAGTTTCTGTAGGATACTAGAGACCTCTAGCAACGAATAAATACTGCAACTATTGCATATAGAGACTAAAATAAATATTGGAAAAGTATTGTTCTCCACGGTGTACACTGGCTTATTCACTGAGAACAATTTATTTTTAGCCTTTTGAGGGTTGGTGTTATAATAACAACTGATATTTTCCGTGTTACCTGCTCTTTTGCAATAATTATAATGAATGATGTCATAAATGTTTATTACCGTGAATCCTTGCTCGTGCAGAACGTATATAGTTATTTATCTACACGACGACATGCCGTGGTTTTACTATAAGTATGGATCACAGTTCCCTACGAATTCAAAGGTGATTAAATATTTTTCTAAGGATAATAGGATATCTGTTTACTACGCAAGAAAAGCTTAAATCACGGTAAGAACAATGGCTAATTTTCGCCAATCCAGTCTTAGGACGAGTAGTATAGATTTGTCGCGGCCATACCTAGATTAGTTCCAACTGGCTACAAGCTACATGTGCAGTTATTGTTTGTGTGATAAAGCTGATAGGAATTATTACATCGTCATAAGTTTAGTCTTCATTGCAATAAACGCTTCTAACTTGCTTTTTAACACACGAATGGAATGTAATATTTTTTTTTTCAGCATATTCAGCCATTGCCATCAAATGGTCGAACTATAGAAAAAAAGCAAACGTTTTTCGACCCACTTTTATTTTCGTACGGTAGCTGAAACAAGCTTGGGGTCGTGTTTAAGGCAAATAAAAATAAAAAGGGTCACCCCATAAACACTTGCTTACACAAACATGGCGGAAAATAAATAAAAACTCGGCCGAATTCCCGCGGTTCCTTCCTCAGTAGTCTTATTGAAATTCAGTTAACATCCTAACGTAATAAAAACATCGAGACTGTTAATAGCTATTTTAATGAAGTTTGGCAATGCTTTTATATGTTTAAATTAGATTACTTTTTGGTTACACGAAATAAATAATAAAATGTACGTTTTTTTGCACTTGAGTGTACTGAAATGGAATCAGTAGACAATTTTTGCTATGAAATAAACTTAAGTAGAAAATATATTTAAGATAAAGAGTTTTAGCTTTGTAAGCTTTCGTCAATTTACAGCAGTGTAAAATGAAAATTTTTAAACAGAATGATTTCAATAATATTTTACAGGAAAACCTGCAACAATACACTGACAATAATTAATTATCCCCAAATAATTTGATTATCCTTCCCTCAGAGTAATGACACGTAACACTTAACAAAAGAACGCGCGATTTTTATTATTTATTTTTATAATACGTACATATTATTTTATCAGGGTTTCAAAGTGCCATGATCAGTTGGCACCCAACGTAATCTCGACCAGTCTCGTGCGAGCGTATCAAAGCACTTTAGAGGTCCTTGGCAGACTAAAAGAGCCTCAAATTGTTCTAAATATATTTAAGCAAGCAAGATATCACCTTTTTATTACGTCTTTCACTCGATATTTGATCGTTAATTCGAAAATCGAGAAAGAACGACGATTTATTGTGCCTACATCATACCTACACGAATTCCTATTTTCAGAATAACAGAAATATTTTCATGTCATCATTTCTTATTACGTCAAATTGTTTACCACATTTCATAACTATGTAATTACGCAATCATTTTCTCGAAAAACAACAAATACGCATTTTACTATAATTTTCCTTATTTGGTCACTATTACTTCATCGTCCAAATTCATGGCCAGGGTTAAAAAATATAGTACACCTATAGAACCTTTGGTTGCCTGTGTAACCTAAAAGTGTGTATTCAAAGTTTAGTCAATATTAATATAATGTGAAACGCAGTACATTAACTTTGACCATTATAATTCGACCTTCGCGGCTCGCCCAGGAAATTGCTCCCTGGGGTAGTCGTTAACCCCTTAATAACACCACTATCTGCACGATTGAACCGAAATACCTTTTTTTGTATTCGCCATTTGTAAGTTTTTATATTATTTGTGATTTTTTTGGTATCGAAAGCTACCCCTCTTGACTATTAGTTTAGTAGTTCGTTAGTAAGAGAAAACTATTGTCTCTATACCTACCCAATTGCGCCTCAAGCATACAGCATGTTTCATGTATCTAAGAATTGATTACCCTGTCTATTATTTATCTATTCTTTTCAAATGCACAGCAACTGAGAATCGGCTGAGACGTATACAAAGTGGTACCTAGTATTAAAGTTCTGATACTTGTATAGTTTTAAGAAGAATTGCTTATTGCTATACCTAATAAAAACACATGTACAAAGATAAACTTTCTCATAAAAAGGAACGAGCTTATACATCCTTAAAACGGTTTCGTTCTAGGCAAAGAGGTCCTGCAGTAAAAAGGCCGAATTACTTTTCCTACCTTCAAAAGAAAAACGATAAAGTAGGGATTTATCGTTATAATTTACAACTGGTGGAGGAGAAAACTTCTTTTTCGTTGTTCATCGAACTGTTAAGGTACCCTGTTTGCCTACAGATTTTTCAGCTCCTGAAGTATTTTTTGGATAACATTTTTTATAGGGGTTCTTTACTGCAGAGTAGTCTGGATACATACAAGAACACTTATCTAAAAAAGTCAACGGTCCTATGTAATGAAAACTAACTAACAATGAAGCATAATTTTCCTCCGAAAGATTATGCAATCAAAAAATTCTAAAGTATAGGCCTAGTATAAAAGACCAGCTACGTAAACTAAGAAAATATCCTTACTTATCCTTACTTAATATTATAAATGCGAAAGTAACTCTGTCTGTCTGTCTGTCTGTCTGTCTGTCTGTTACGCTTTCACGCCTAAACCAGTGAGCCGATTTTGATGAAATTTGGTACAGAGATAGAATACACCCTGAGGAACAACATAGGCTACTTTTTATCCGGGTGCGGGAAGTTGTTCCCTCGGGAAGTAATATTTTTAATACGCACAGAGACAGTTCGGTACATATTTTATATCGATGATGATACAATGGTACAATGTCCGGACTCACTCGAAATGCGGGCGGGACGTGTGGATGGTGGGGCGCGTGGTAATCGGTGCGCGGGGCGCAGAATGTTGGTATATCTGTATGTTTGTTTGTCGGTTTGCACACGCTAATCTCACGATCCACTGGACGGATTTTGATGAAACTTGGCAGGCATATAGCTTATATGTCAGAATAACATATAGGCTATATTTTTTTTGGAAATTCGCTCTTTAAGGGGGTAAAAAGGAGGGGGTAAGGATGTATGAAACTCCGTCAGTTTTGAAGCTAATTCGATTAAAATTAATATTTGGTTAGAAATTAAGAATGACGCAATAAGGATTTTTGGAAATTCTGCCTTAACGGGGGTGAAAAAGGGGGGTAAGTGTCTATGAAACTCCGTCAGTTTTGAAGCTAAATTGATGAAAATTATAGCTGTTTCTGCCCTTCGTTTTGTGACGGTGTCGCTGTTTTTCACACGTACAGCTTTATGTAGCTTTCTCGCGCGTAACTAGGTCCGATAAGTGTTCACTTTTGCCGATAGATGGCGTTATCCATACATTCTAAAAAGGCACTCAATGCAATGCAATGGTATGGTATGATAAGTCTGAAACATCTCGAATCGTCTCGCGCAACCCGTCGTTTCCCCGGGCTCCTAGAATTCGACATCA
This sequence comes from Heliothis virescens, assembly GCA_002382865.2. Lineage (NCBI taxonomy): Eukaryota > Metazoa > Arthropoda > Insecta > Lepidoptera > Noctuidae > Heliothis > Heliothis virescens. The sequence goes on from NWSH02000537.1 coordinate 10,137,705, forward strand.
GATCAGATGTTTAAGATCTTTCATTTTGATGACCCGTTATCGCTGGCATAAGCGACATGTTCCGCGTACGAAGTCGCGGGCAGAAGCTAGTCTACATATAATTCGGAACTACAAACTGAACAATATCCGAGATAAGAAGAAGTGAACAAGTGCGAGTTGGACTCGCGCGCGAAGGGTTCCGTACCAAGCTATAGTTCCACGCTTGAGTAACAGATGGCGTTGTATTCAAATTGCACTGTCTTTATAATTTATTGTATGGGGACCCCCCTTAATATATAACTTTTTTTAATTTTCAGTATTTGTTGTTATAGCGGCAACGAAAATACATCATTTGTGAAAATTTCAGCTTTCTAGCTATCACGGTTAATGAGATACAGCGTGGAGACAGACAGACAGACAGACAGACAGACAGACAGACAGACAGACAGACAGACAACGAAGTCTTAGTAATAGGGTTCCGTTTTTACCCTTTGGGTACGGAACCCTAAAAACTATGAAACCAACAAGACGAGTCAAAGCCAATTAAATACACACAAACGAGTCTTTCAAAAGTTACTTTTATCTGTAAAATGAAACTACGGCTGCAGTGATTCGCGGTAAAACTCGCTTTGTTCCACAGTTGGGAAACGAGTGAAAAGCTGCATTTTCATTATAACTACAAGGCAAATTAAATTTGATACTCAACCTCGAGTGAGCAATCACGGCAACTTTCCTGAAATTGATATTGAAAATTGCTATTATATTTCGTACTAGGAAATTCACATTCTATTAATTGGATATAACAAGAATTTTCATAAAGGTATTACTTACCTATTGAAAGGTAAAACGTGTAACCAAATTGTCTTTAGAATTCTTGGTAAGTATGAAAAACCATGTCAATACATTTTAACGTCCCTCTCTTTTAATCCTATTCAATATTTTCTGAGAGACTGTAGATACTTGGTAATAATAAACCCCGCATAATAATCTTAAACATAATTGCTGTATATTATTCAATTAGGTAACATTCAAACACCAGTCCAATTTTCGAGTTGGCACCCTTCAATAGATTTGGTTCTCTCGCTATTTACATATTCAGGGTACAGTCTGAAACTAAGTTTGACAGCCAACCCCCAGCTCCTGTCATATCCGGGTTTATTAATAAACGGCTACAGATTTAGAATTCCATTGTGATTACAAATAGCATTGTTATACTCCCTCAATCATGAAGAATGAAACATGGTGTATTGTGGAGCTTAGACCTTGCACGTGGCGAGAAAGTTTAAGAGTTACTCATGTAAGGTTATTATTCAAACACCTGGGCCGTATTATTGTTAAGAATATATCGTGGCGTTGCCTCGTTTGAATTGAGGACATATTACATTTCCCGAGGCTGAAGCTTAGGAATAAGGAGATGCTGGTGTCACTGTGATACATTGCGGAAATTGTTTTCGTTGTCCCTAAACATATTCTAATGGTATGGTTATGCATGCATAGTTTATCATAAGGCTACGATTAGCCTCCTCTGATACATTTTTATAAAATTCCCTTTGTGATTTATCCATCAGCTAACACACAATATCTAACATCTTCTAACACAGAAGAACGTAAACGTTAATCACCACGCTTGCTTATAGCTTGGATTGGCAATTCGAAGTTAAGCACTTTATAAAGACTATTTGCTTGATGAAAGGGACATTTTTATCCTAAAAATTAACTTTTCTGTTGAAACATTTCAATGCAATTGAAACAAAGGGATTTAATTTATACGCTGAAAATTCTCCTAGCATTTCAACTTTTCAATTTAAATTGGCGAGTCCTGTAGATATAATTCTGAAGCGTTTCATATTCAGTTGAATCCAATGTCCTTTCATCGCTGGGTCCCAGACGAGGACCATCATTAACGATGTACTAACGATGAATTATTGCGGAAATTAACACCCAGGGGTCATCGTACCCTTGGTTTATGTCTGAATTTATGGAATCGATTTGTGGAAGGGTTATTTAGGGCAGTCAGTCATGTCCTGTAGCTTTATTTCTTGTAATTGTTTTAAACCATAATTTTACTTTTACAGTTTCAGTGTATTTACGAGTATTTTTTTGGTAAGTAGGTATTATTAAGACAACATTTTATGATAACAATATTGAATTCCTTTGATCGTTACAAAACAAAGAAGCGAGCATAATTAAAAGTTTGGAAGTTAAGCATTCGAAGTTTTCGTTACGTCCCTACTACACTCGGCTATACTTTGTTATCGATAAACAATCGTTATCTCGATACATACAAAGACATTCGAGTACACTTAAGGGAACAATGGATCATTGCGGCACAGCCCTAGGAAGCTGAGGGTTAGGTCATCGACCTCGGTCCGAGAACACAATTAAGAACAATGTTTTGTTAATTGGAATAAGTGAGACTTTGTGGTTCAAGTGGATCGCTAGAAGGACCAGAGAAACAAAAGTCGAACGACGGAGATAGTCATGTGTTCAAGCGAAGCATTGTTTGAATTAGTTCGGCAGTTTTACTGGACTTGGAATGAGAGAGTAAGAAACAAGGTACCTTACATGCTCATGAAGTTGTTTGAAGGTATATGTAAAATGTTATTAGGAAACTATATAGTTAACGATGTAATAACAACTTTCCTATTCGCCAAACTTTTCAGACGAAGCTCATTTGTGTCAGAAGCAACCTTAAAACTTGTTCAATGTCAATATAATTAAGGTACTTTCATAAGTGAATAACTTTTACTCCATAAGTTGAAAAATCCCTCCCTCCCAATTTCCCGTGGAGTCGAGATAGCGAAAGTTTTGTCGAAACTTCGAGAAACTTGTCAACCGGTGTAGAACAAGGGTCTTTGTTGATATTGTGATTTAGAAGTTTCTTTTTCATTATGAGGGTTTTAAAAGTATTCCTTTCTACAAACAGTAGGTAATTTGAATAAGGGTAGGTATAAATTATGTTAGAGATGCTGATTAAATGATATGGTGGTAGGAAATTCTTGTCGCCAGTTTAATTCTAATTAGCCTTTATACAAGACAAGTTGTTGAGATAAAGCTAGTGGAATGATTTCCATACATCTCTAATTTTGCTTGAAATACATACAAAATTTTAAGATCGTTTGACTCGATTGCCTCCCAAAATACTTTTGTAAAGGACCTATTCAAAAATCACGCTGAGTCTGGGATTCGTAACAAAAAGTGTTTTAAGGGCATTTCCATTTTAGGATTTGTAGGCAGTACTCCCGAAATGTAGGGCAGGCAATAAGCAAATAAAGAAGACCATTCTAAAAGAGAACGATATTTGTTCAACCTTTTTTTCGTTTTACGAAATCATAAATTTTGATTATACCCCAACATCCGATTTTCCTCTTCAATACACTTATCTTAATTGAAGTGCTTCTAAAGCTCGGTATTGAGGAGACAAGGTTTCTTTACAAGTTCATAAAGTAAATATTTACTGGAAAATGTCGGTGTATCACCGCTTGTCAAACTAGTTGCCATGAATGGTGGACTCTAGTTCCTGACACGACCTAGTTTTATCTTATTCATGACTCTTGGGTAAACAGCTCTCTGATATGGAACCAACACGGGGAAATATTTCTGTTTTATCAAGAAGCCATATATTCTAAACCTGATAAAATACAAAACAACACATGCCCTGGAAACTATAGAGCCTTTACCATTACGTCATTTTACTAAGCAACATATTTTTGGATGATAAGCCCCAATTATTTAGTAATTGACATCGTCCATATCGATTTGGCCCACTTTGAATAATAGACGAGTACTAACTACCGATTCGATCCAAATACTCACAGTATACTTTGAGGCGTACAAAGTTTCTGACAGTAGCCTCTTTGTTTTGAGTTTACGCCCTTAATTTATGTAACAAAAAATGTCTATTTCCTTCTATAAACAACAAGAAAAAGTTAAGGCAGCGGAAACTCCCGAGGCATGAATGATTCACAGACAATGTCCCTGACATCCGCAGTACTTGAATATTTATTGTTTCTATTGCAGTCTCAACTGTCCTTTCCATTCCTTTTAGTTTCCTTTTTTCAGGACAATCGATATAGAAAAGCTGCTTTCATATTACTCATAATTGTGTTCATGAATAATAGAATATCAGGCAAATGTAGTATTATTTTGTACTCGTTGGTATTCTATTAGCGTTCGTCGCATAAAGATATTATTTCGTGGTCTTGTACGTCTTTATGTCTGGCCCTATCAGGCCCTCATTTCTTTCTTATTATTCATGTAATATGATTTAGGCTTTTTCTTGTTTCATACGCATATTATTTTCTATGAGAGCCTGCGGTCTTTCATGAATAGCAAACGTAGTTTTGTTGTATTGTACTTTTTATGGATGCTTGGCAAAAAGTCGAATTTAATATCACGCGACTATAGCCATAGCAAAATGAACACAATGGGGAGTTTTCCCATAAATTGTGTGAACATAGAAATTGGACAAGCACGTGAATTAGTGGTGGAATCCACGGTTAGGTGCCGACCACCGGTGTAACAAGTAGTAACGTGACAATGGAGCGCCAAGCTGTATCCGCAGATACGAGAAAGCTTGTCCGACAGAAAACATGGTTAGAATTTACGGTGACTTTTAAGTAATATATGGCTTCTGAAAGTAAATAGAAATGAAGCTTGATTTTATTTCATTATCATGTTATACCGTGTAACATTATCCGCAGATTAATTAAGTACAATATTAACGTTTCAAGTATCTGCATAATCCATTATATATTTTTCATCCAATTAGCGTTGCGATAATTTCGCCAGCGCGTATCCGCTTACATCCGCGGATATACATAAATATGAAGTTCCGTAGCTATAGGCACATCACTAGTTGCGTGACACACGCCACCATATCGATCCACGTGCTTCTATAGCGAAACCGTCCCTAAGTGTATAAAATAGATTTATTTATAAAAAGCCATGGGTAAGCCTACCATCCCGGCATTCGCTACACCTATAGTATAATTACATTAACGGCTAGTTTTATAGGTTCCAGATAAAGTTCTAGATAGTTATCTGATAGATAATGCCATAGAAATGTTTTAAAATTTTGATTATATTTCTATGACATGATCAATGATTGTTATACGTAAATAACAGATAGGCCTGTTATAAAAACATAGAGTATGATATAATATTGTGCAAGGCCATTTAGGTAAAATCTTTTCAAAATATCGTATTGCTTCGTAACAGGATCATGATCAGGAAAATACGTGGAAGGAAATACTGCGATTTTAGTTCCAAGAATCCAAACCACTTAGATAACAAGTCCTTCTCAAAAAGCTCACAAATAATTAATTTCTAAACATTCATTACGTTAATAGCAGTTCCAAGTATTACTGAATAAAGGTGATGAATTAAAATTAATAATGAATAACAACAAATTAAATATAGTCGTACCAAGAAACGGTAAAGGTCGCATGCATTGAAAATAATAACTACAAGAATAAATGCCACAGTAAGTTTTGCAATGAAACTTCATTCCATGGAGAAGGTGATTATTACCAATACAGTTATAATATGTGTATAAAAACAGTCACATACATACTACAAGGAGAAGGCTTCGCAAATAGGTTGAAGCAGCTTTAATTTCTAAGAGTGAACTTGTTTTTGTATTTTGTTTAGAATCAAAATATGGAGCAATGAAGTCGATCACTTTTGAAAACCACAATTACCCATCATCTGTCAGTATTTTAGTTTGTGCGTTATTTTGTTGACGACATTTACTCATACATACCTAAGACAGACATAAGACATTACCTCATTTGTTTTTATTATATCATTCTATAGCCTCGAGCCTACCTTTGCCACAACTTAACTCCCGTGGTCCATATTTCGGAAGTCAATCAGAACCAGACTACCTATTGTGCGTGGATTTTTTCCTAAGAAAATCGCCTTAAAATCAATAAGGCGTAAAAGATAAATAGTCTGAAAGCGACACATTGTTCATATCTTTTCCTAACGGTAGACAGCTGTAGAGAATGATACATCGATGCTTCGCCCTTTTTCTAAGAAAATAGGAACACCCTTAAAGAAATTAAAATGCCTTATTTTTTAAAGTAAACTGACATGACCGATCACCATACGTCAAAGGAGATGGATCACATACACAACATAGACGTCAGTTTACTTAAAACAACTGTTTACCATGAATTTTCACGTTTAAGTTTTTAAGTGAACAGTCGTTTTGAGAAAACCGGTCGTTTATGTTGACGGTTAACGCGGGCCTAATTAGACATAGAGCAGCGATAAACTGACATGAAATATTCTGTGACTAATGGATTAATAGTTCTTTATATAAGTGGAATAACTGCTATAATGACGGCATCGTATTTAATAGTTTTAACCGGCGAAGAATTTGAATGCAAAGTTCGATATACTGGCGACAGCGGGTTGACCTAAACGAATCTGTAAAATTTTACATATGGAACATTAATCTTCTAGTAATATGGTTGAAAATCGAATAATGAATTGGACCGATTGAGGTAGTTTGATGTGCTCGGGTCTGTACTTGAAGAAGGTTTTCTTTATTGTCTGTAATATGTAGTTATAAATGACGCCTGGTCTGTCTGCAGCTTTGGTCCACCGTACAAGTCTTCCTACGTTTGCTAAAACATTGATTTTATATGAAGCATAAAATGGTGTAAACGGATCCAAACTTTTATAATCAAATCTACCTACATTGTGCCGACATTTTCAGGCCTTTAGCTCATGATGAGGATTCTTGAAAGATTCAACACATTAGACTCTTTGTTTATAACGAAAAACTACAAAAATATCAATCGATCGAAGAAAAATAAAAACACGTTCGCTGTAAAGAAAATGCTAATTCATATCAAGGTGTTTCTTTATCAAATAACGGCTTTTACTTTCATGAAAGTGATTGACCTCATGGTCGCGACCGTGAATGTCTTTCACATGGCCTTTGGGAGGGGAAATTATTTAACCGCTATACTGAAGTAATATTTACAGATTATGTTCGGGGAATCAACAACACTTATATTTTCTGCTAATTTACAATTTTCGTGAGTTTTCAATGTTATAACTACTAGCTGTTTCCTCGCAACTTCACCTGCGTCCCGGGGGAACTACCATTTCCCGTATCCAGACAAAATATAGCCTACTAGCTTCTGCCAGCGGCTTCGCCCGCTACCCGAGGGTACTATTTCCCGTGTCTGGATAAATAACCTATGTTGTTCCTGAGGGTCTATTCTATCTCTGTACAAAATTTCATCAAAATCAGCTCATTGGTTTAGGCGTGAAAGCGTAACAGACAGACAGACAGAGTTACTTTCGCATTATTAATATTAGTAGGGATGTTACTCGGAGATTGCCTAGCTTCCTTACGATGATAGAATTTTAAAAATCGGTCCAGTATTTTTTGAGCTACAAACATACGTACATCCAAATCTTTTCTCTTTATAATATTAGTTTAGAAATAAAAATTTCAGATACTACAATTGACGTGTTACACTGTTATAAAAAAGAAAGTTTAAAATGGCCGATCACATAATCGTGAACAATAAAACTCGATTTACAATATAGTTTATAATAATCCGATGAATCTAACTAAAATCGAGACATGAATGTGAAAAACGTGGTTATACTGTAGACAAAAATATCCAAATTACCTCGTTTTTCCATACGTTGTATGGTAAAAGTCGTAAAATCCGTTTAAATGCAGTTTGTTTGTGTTTGCGTTTCAACCGTTCTACGGAGTTTGACAAGCTCTGTCATAGGGGCTTATGAAGTTGGCACGTTTAAAATTACGTGTAACGGAATGCAGCAGATACAGTGTGACTTTGTAAGTAAATAACGAATGCATAATGTGTTATTTATTTATACGGGTGCTAATATAAAAAACATAGTTGTGTAATGGCTAAGATTATTTGTTTGAAAAACATTACTGCTACAACAATGTTGCTGACGATTCATTAGAGAGAAAGGAGCTATTAAAAGTACCTAATTTATTGGCTATCTGAAACGATGGAAATATCAAAACGGTAAATTTTAACCACTACCCACTAATCGGCTCATCATTTGCCTAGCTAGCCTTATCCCAACTACCTTGGGGTCGGCTTCCAGTCTAACCGGATGAAACTGACAAACAGGGTTTTACGTGGAGCGACTGCCTATCTTACCTCCACAACCCAGCTACCCGGGCAACCCGATACCCGTTGGTAAGACCTGGTTGTCAGACTTTCTACACAATAATCGGCTACAGTAATAAAATAGTCGAAGATGAAACTCCTGTAAAAGAACTATTTGCAGGTAACAAACACACATTAAGCCGATCAAAACTGAGCTTGTTTCCACGAACAAGTTAAATATTCAAAGGTGAGTCGCGTCTGTTCATTTATTAGTCTGAGCCCGTTTGTCGCCACGCAGTCTGACTAATACACGCGACACCTCCGTTTATTACTTTTTCTAGACTCTTTATTTGCGCAAAGAAGTAAAACAGATGTGTCATTCCTTTGATATCTTTGTTAAACATTGTGACTCTTTTGCTTTTTGTTCTAACGTTAATTTTGAAAATGACACATTGCTAATTTACAGCCGTCAGGAATTAACAAGTGTCCTAATTAAGGATGGTGATTAAAATATACAGTTTTAAACTACCTTATTAAGTATTGTTTAGAAGTCCTAATAAAGTTAATAAACAGTATACATATTAGATATGAGCGCCGCGCCGGCGCGCCGCCGGCGCCGTGACTTTGCGTCAGCGCGCCGCCGCCGTACGGAACGCGCGGCGCGCCGCCGCGTTGCCGCAGCGCGTTTAAACCACTCTACCGCCACTCGTGCGTCCGACCGATCCGCGTCTGCACCTGGCCTCCATGTCGATTCCATGGAATTAGTGAGGTTGAAGAATAAATTAAACAAAAGAAACCACTAAGGTGTCATTTATTGCATCAATGGTCAGTAATCGGTTGATAACAGAAGACATTCCTCAGAATCAAATTATTGATTTTGTCCGGGCGGGAGGCTGGGATGAGTTCTCCCGTTAGCGGTGCAAACTTTTTACTGGATTTGGCCTGAAAGCACAGTGGTTCTCCGAAAGACGCTGAAAGTCCTGTAGATAATGAATCGTCATCTTTCCTAACTTATCCCAATTTATTTGGTGTCGGCGCAGCATATTTTCTTCTTCCATACTCTTCTATCTGCCGTCATCTCACAAGTAACATTCTTTCTAGTCATATCGACTTTCACACAATCCATCCATCGTTCCTTTGGACGACCAATATCCATCAACATTCCTCACAACATGATCCTCATTCCTCCGCATCACATGCCCATAACATGCTAGCCGGTTTCCCCATAATTTTTCGGTTACCGATGCCACTTTCAAACTTCCTCTTATAATACTCATTCCTCATTCGATCCATCCGCGTAACACCACAAATTCACCGCATAATGTACACTCGTCTCTGCTGCACGCAATTGTCTTTCATTCAACCCTTTTGTGGGCCAGCATACAAGACAGCAGGTCTGACCATTGCCTTGTAGACCTTCCCCTTAAGCTTAAGGTCACAAGTAGTTCCCTTAATCTGCCGCCCCATTTCAACCATCCTACATTAGTTCGGTGCTTGACTACACTGTATAAGTGAACCGAGATACTGAAAGTCGGTGCAGACTGGAAGGGGACTTGGATGCTTGGACTGCGCCGGCGCGCCGCCGCCGCCGAGTAAATTTTTGGACCACGCCGCCGCCGCGGAATTAGCCATCGGCGCTCATATCTAATACATATAGCAGTCATCTGACTATATTATAGACTGATACTATCTATGAAACTAGGATCATTCAACCTACAGATATTGTATAGGTGTATTCAATATATTCATGTTAGAGACAGGAGTGCTGTCAACACATAACTTGAGTATATTCCTCTCTACTTAGACATTATAATATGTAGGTGTTGTACTTGAGATACGAAAACGTACTTCATTTACATTGTCATGTATGTCATGGCTATGAGTAACTTTGGCTAACGGTAAAAGGATGTACTAAAAATTAAAACCACAAAGGAATACTTAACTTTCATTAATTTGTTCAAAAATTTCGTTACATAACCCCCATAACCAATCTAAGATTCTTCATCAAAGTCGAACCCTCAATTTTCTTTTGAAGCGAATGGTCCTCAAAGAGCTTTAATTAAACCCCTAGTGGGCCGGATCCCTCTTCAAATTCCTCCTAACCTACATTTCCGTGATGAAACATCGTATAAAAGGCAACAGCTGTCATTAGTACACTTCATTGAGGCAAAAAGCGTAAACAACCGTCTCGTTACTAGATCCACCATCGCTGGAGTCATAACGAGCGACTTGACATTTACCACACCTGCTGGACTGGAAACATGAGGGCCTGTATTCATTAAGTTAGGCTCTTTGTTTGTATGTTACCCTATAAAGAACGAAAAAGGTCGCGAAGGTTTGACACCTCTGTAAAGAAAAAGAAAGTGAAAGAATAAATTTAGTAATGGAGCACCAAGATGAAGTAGAAGAATACTGTTCTAAAATAGAAACCGAAGATTAATTAATGGAACGCTCATCTGAGTAACCGTTAAACATAAACACCGTGAACGTTATTCACTATATAAATTGTGTTAGGTAGTATAACAGTCAGTTAAAAGCATACATAATACTTTTACACTGGATATTGTAGCGGACAGAGCCTTTATTTTACTTAGCAATGGTATCAGGAATGACACGAATTTAGCCATGATCCTATCCTCAAACTTTAAGCAACAAGGATAGATATTGCATGAACCTACTTTATTCTTTATTAACGTTATACAAAGGAATAGTAAACAAACAAACTCTTCAGCTTCATAATATTAGTATAGATCAGCGAGTTGGTTGGTTTCAGGAACAACACGAATCCCACCATGATCCTCAGAGCTTAAGGAACAAGTATAGTTAATGCAGGAACCGCCTTCCTTATTTACCTACGCCACCAGGGAATAGTAAACAAACAAACCGTCGCATCCTTAAGCTCATGTACTTAAATCCGATTCAATTTGCTCCGGAATGAGGTTTTTTTACTATCTGTAGCTGTGTTGTATTTGTCGTGTTTTCGGCTAAAATAGAAAGGCCCATACATTTCCCATGGGAGCCGTAAGTGGATGGCGAGGTATTATGTCAAGAGGTCGGAGTCTAGTACCTGTGTAAGTGCTTGTTTTACACTGGAAACACCTTATTGTGCCAAGCATAACGCTTGTAGCATATTCTTTTTTATTACGGTTTCACACTATTTAGATTTTCGTCATCACATGTCTCTGAGTTTATTTTCGCCAGATAAAATTTTGCTAGTTCAGAAATCGCAAGTCGCAAATCGGCCTTGAACCAGTGCTATCATAGAACTTACTATAAATCAATCAAATACCTGATCCTTCACCAATGTGCACCCTACATTCTATAATAAATCTGTAACCCGTATTCCTGATATAATAACCAGTCTACCCACCCATGTCATGGCAGGCTCATTAATTTTAGGCGCGTGCGATAAAGTCTACGGAGTGTCAGTCAACCCTAGATCAGATTATAGCTGCTCTGTATTCTGAGACCTAATGAAGGAAAATACGAGAATAATAACCCTAGGCAGAAGTTATGCAAAGCCGGTCTTAGGAAAAAAGAGGATTTTAAATAAAGCCGCTGGTAATTTAAAAGGAAAGAAGGAAAGTTGTGTTGAATTTTACATTTTGAAATTGCTAAATAGATGAAAATGATTATACTATCAGTTATGAAAATGCTGTGAGAACATAAGCAGCATAAAAACATAGGCAAGTAGATGCTAAATTCGCAGAATCCTTACGGTAGAAAAACACATATGTAGAAGGCACAGGTACAGCCAAAAAAACTCAAGAAAACGTATCATTACTGAAACAATGAAAACGCGTAATAGAATTTAAAGCTCTCATCGAATTTGTTCAGTACGGTATTAAGACCCCGGGAAAGAGCGAACAGGTAATACGGAGTCAACGACCTCCAATACTCCTTTCCCTGATTTTGCCGAATACGAAGCATTTCTGCGAAGGTATAAACGATTTTATCAAAATGTTTAGGAAAAATACAAGAAAGTTAATGAAAATATTTCATTTTCTTTAACATTTGATTTCTGTCTCTTTCATTTGATAACTTTGATCTTGCTTCGTTCGCAATGCTTTTTGATAAAAAGAGAATGCGTCATACTTACTCAAATTCTTTATTCTACATACATAGGTATGTGAGATCCTAAATGATGGTATACAATTAAGGCCTCATTTCTGTGCTGGGACAATCAAAGGAAATTTGAAAACTGTAGCATCAGAAGACTAAGTTTTTTCTGCTTCTTTTAGGAAAATATGACCTGAACTAAAATCAACATATAAGGTTTAGTTTAATGTGAATCCGTACAGCTTTTAACAGCACCTCATCAACAATTGGGACTCTATTCTTTCCTACTTATCTCCGGCACTTTCTAGAAACAATTCCATTGAACGAAGTTACTAAGCTGCTTTGATCCTACGTTACGTCACGGGATAAAATTCAATTGTGCTCTAAGACAGGTGCCATTAAAGTACCTCGAACGCGCGGGAGAAATACGATATTCTTGTTTCTAAGACAAGACTGGCCGGAAAAGATGGAAATACCAATCGATAATATTCATTAAATATTATTAAAAATACTTATTTGTATTGATATTCGTGTGTATAAGAACCATAATGAAATTGTTTTTCCTATACGTGATACATTACCTCTCCCAGTTTTTTCCAACATTAAACAAAAGCTTTTAAACGTTGAAAGCGGCGACGCCATCTTGTTTTTTTATCTTTTCATTTTTAAGTTAATAAAAACAGCAAAATATTAACAAACACAGTGCGAATAGACTACAAATTTTACGGGAAAAACACCCAACAAAGTTGTACAATGATTTATGTACATTTTGTCCACTTTATTCTCTACAGAGATTTATGCTCCAGACTCCGTGCTGCATAACTAAATAGCTTGTTGTTTTCTCAGTTCAACGAAACCATTAACACTATAATTAAAACTCTCGAATATGAAATGTCTCTCGAATACTGCAACTAAGGAAATATTGATTTTAACCTTTGTGTTAAGTTTAATTTTAAAGGTTTTGTTCTATTGTCTCGAAATATATTTTCGTCATGAATGGCCGGAAAATCAATACTATGGGGCCATATGTCGTTTATTATTTACATGTTGCCAGTTGAAAATTCAGCTATAAATAACTTGGAAATGTATAAAGGCTGCTTTTGAAATAGTTTCCTCATGTCACTAAAACATTGTAAGAACGTTTTCACTATCGCGTTGCGAACAAAATGTAGTTAAAAACGTATTAAAGAGAGGTAATCACTCATGGATCGACTTTCCTACGTTCTTTAGTCTCACAGATATTCATGTGTGTGTAAAATCTATATGTGTGCCTGCACTTAGTCAGGGGTTCTACGTATCTCACAGACATCGTTCATATGCGTATGTGTCTATGTGTGACTGCACCTATGCACTAAGTCAGGGGTTAAGTGTACCTGATGGAAGATAAATCACGTACGTTGAGACTTCCATGGTTTTCACGAGACGGACTAAGTACCATTTAATAGGTACTACGTTTCTGAAGACGTTATCAAATGAATTATAGAAATGACTACCTAAGTCATACAATTCCAAAAAATAGGTACCTACATGCATATTACTACTGGTTTTAAAAGTATTGTAGACATGATAAAGCAATGAACTGTCTGAGGTATTAGTATGCCAAAGCAATGCGTATAAAAACCAATTACTTAACCTAATGAAAATCGAACACAAAAACCTATTAATATCTATAAAACCCGTCAAGGCTTGCCCTAATGTTGACCCTCCACAGGTGATATAAAGAAGTTCAACCTAAAAATCTCAAGTAATAATATAAAGAGGAAAATTTTAGTTCTGTTTGTCTGCAAAACTACTGAAACGATGTGAAAAATTCTTCTACTGTTGGTTGCTTCTTCTATTTCTTCTACAACCACGAGTGACATAGGGTCACCACATACGATACCACCACATTTCATCCACATACGAGAACAAGTTCCCCCGGGACGCGGGTGAAACCAGAAGAAAAAGCTAGTTGTAAATATAAAGTTAATGACTTGTCTGTGGTTGCCGTGTGGTCTGCCTGGTCAGACATGACTGATATTTGATAACATTGTATTATACAAATGTTGTTTACTAATAAAAGCGTTTGTGTATTATAAATACTACATACTGTAGGTGATACAAAGTTTGGCTTTTCCCATAATCATTTGTCAATAAATAACTGCTGACGCTCCGAAGTTAACTAATAATGACTGCACCTTGATCAAAATGTAACGAATACTGCACATTTGCAAGCAGTCAATTACTGACTTCAGAGTGGCAAAATAGGATGAGCAGACTAGAGCCTTTTCGGAATTCATCCTTACTGAAAAAATTGGTTGTGTGCTTGAACGCTAATCTTAGGAATTACTGGTCCCATTTCAAAAAATATTTCAATGTTAGATAAGACCCACTTATCGAGGAAGAACACAAGTCTTACTTTTTATTCAGGTGCGTGAAGTTCCCAAGGGCTGCGGGTAAACTGCTAGCGGAAGCTAGAATATCAATAAGGTATTATGCAGTTGATTCTTCAACAGAAGAAGGTGATAAAGCAGATAACATCAAGAAGCCCAACCCTAAAAACGTCGCGTTTAATTGAATCTGCTGATATCTCGGCCATAAAGGCGTTATCTCACCTTGCACGAACTGACTTCGAGGCTCCTTCTCCAAGGATACCCTAACGACCCGCCAACGAAACCTTATCTTGTTAAACGAATATTACCTACATCGAGCTTTAATACGACATTAACGCAGTAGCAACTTTCAAACCTTCGCAATTTTGTAGTGTAATACATTGTCTGAACACAACGGATCCATCGGCTACACTAACACCTATTATACGGCTAAAATAGGAAGGATGGCAAGTTGCTAGTGCTTTAATGACCCCGGATTATAAAAATTATCAAGCCTGCTTCTAAAAAAAAACTGGTCACATTTTCCTATGTGCCATTGGGATGTTAGAAATACACATCAGTTTTATTATGGTTTAAATGGGCAATGTTTGTGTAGAGCTTGCTTTATGCATTTAATTATTATAGAAATGCAAATTGAAGTTATGATTTTAATTAAAGACTCGCAATTCTCGTTTATTTATATGTACTTTCTTGCTTCCGAGCCACAACATCTTCTATACTAATATTATTATACATCTTGAAGAGTTTGTTTGTTTGCTTGAATGCGCTAATCTCAGGAGCTTTGGGTCGTTTTTGAAAAAATATTTCAGTGTCAAATAGTACCCCGTAAGCTAAATTATATCCGGGTCAAATAATAGCCCATAAGTTATTTTTTATCCTGGTGCGTGAATTAATTCCCATACACGGAATGCCGATGAAACCTACGGCAGAAGCTAGTAACAAATAAAAAAAATATATTTTATAGAGACAAGAATCTAATAATTCATCTTTGACGGCTTTTTCATAATTTCAGTAAGCACTGGATTAATTGCAATTTATTTCTACGTCGTAAGTATAATAAGCATATTAATAACAGGAAGCCTAAAGAATGCAGTAGAGCCTTCAACTGAACTGTATCTAATTTACTAATACAAGCAGTCAAGGTAATATCCTGTTTAATAACAACCTTCTCATTAACGTATCTTGAACATCTATCAGGAACTTGTGTAATAATATTGATCTTAGACTATTAATTAACCTACATTTCAAAAGTTATGTACGAAGCATGTCAGGTAAATATAATCCCACTAAAAACATACTGTAAAAAACTAGCCAAGTCTCTATGGAACTGCTTGTTTATCTCTAAAAAGTAATGAAATCTAGACAAAGTCGTGCTGAGTCTTAGGTTCCTTACTGCGATTT
>NWSH02000537.1:10154361-10174523 GCA_002382865.2 Heliothis virescens
CAGAAGGTATTTTGCTTTAGTCTCTCCAATTTTAGTATGCTCAATTTTGTCCACTTGAACGTAATAGCAATTTCTCGCTGGCACCAGATTTTAGAAAAAAAAAAACTTTTCAATCACATCACTATTTAAAATTAAAAAGAAATAAAAAACAAATTGCACATCAAGTACACAAGGCCAAAAACACTATTAACAAACACAAAATTTTAACACTACAAAACAACAGTACTGCCAAATACGAAAGCTCTTGCATTAAGATTTAAAACAGTGACGAACAGCAGAACCCCCAAGCCGGCGCTCACATTTCTCAATACAAGGTACAATTACAACAACATACCTGCAGACTCAAAGAATCCGACTCTCATTACTTTTCACACTCATCCTTGCATCTGAAGCTTATAATGTTCATAACTAGAGCGACGGATCCTTGACACGTCCTCGCTACCCATGAAACCTCGTCGGGGATTAGTATAGCATAACACTCTGACCTATGGTGAATGCCATATATTAATAGAAGGCTGCGTAAGTCATACCAAGAATATCACAACCAACCACCTACAGTGGTAGAATACGAGCATTTTTTTTCATTAACAACTAGCTTCTGCCCGCAACTACGTACGCGGATTCCTGATTTTTCACCTATTAATCATATCTTTCTCATCGTTAAAACCCTTTTCCAGATCTAGCCCCTAACAACATCTTAATCAAGCACCAACCATACCAAGCCCGACTCGATAACCACAGCCAGCCTACTGAGTTATGCGCTTACACACACATTTTAGCGATGTCCCACAACAACAACACTTTTTTATATTATAAGAATTCTAATCGCCTAAATATTCAAGAGACAAGGCCAGGAAACACGACACTCAGTCTCGAGACAGACCATTAGCCCGCAGCTTCCTCACCCCCCTTACGCGCGCGACAAAGGCTCACAGACACAAAGATGGCTTACGTCTCGAGTACAACAGTAACTGACACCAACCCAAAGACCACGAACATGGACATCTCCGCCCAACCATGATTACTGACACAAGCACTACTCCTAAAATACAGAGCATTCAGATTTCGTTTATCTCTCTAAAATATTTGATACAGCCGGCAATAGATAACCATCACAATAATAATTCACTTATCTATCCTACATGTAATGTCTAAGTAGCACTACGTCTTACTAATATAATAGTCAAGATTCCTCAAGTAGAGCCCACCGCCTCAACCTTACTAGGAAAGCTAACCCTCAGTTAACCTTAAGTTTTAATGTGGAAAGCACACGCCTAAACTTATTGAACGTTGGAACACTTAGTTAACAGTCGTCAGACGGTTCACCACCTGAACTTCTACGGAAAACCTTAGTCCTATCTGGCACATCAATTACTGATCAACCTAACCGAGTAGATTCAGAACCATATTTCAAAACGTATACTTACGTACGTCGAACTCTCTCCTCGTCTTGCACCCATCCTCCGGACAGCCTCAGACAGCGCAATTACACCCATACCCCAATCGTACACAACAATAACATCAATATAACAACAATAGCTGCCTTGCAGCGTTTTCACACTGGCGCTTCCCGTGGGAACTGCTACCTACGCACCCGGATAAAGACCTGAACCAACCTTGACCCAACGGAAAGAAAATGTTTTGGCTGAAATCGGGATCAAGACTAGCTATCAACATAATCCAAATCCCAAGCTTTCATTTCACTCAACTACTCCGATGAACCAAACTACACCTAATCTCCACTCAATGATAACGTAATTCCTTAAATTTCCGACACCGCCACAGCACAAAGAGCAAAGCACGCGCCCAGATCTGGGCACCACTCGCCAAAAGCTCCTACTGAGCCCCAAACAGCAAACCACTTAGCCACGCTAACATTACTCCTTTACATAGAACCCATTTCACGCACGTTTGACCGGCCATTACCAACCACCCTCTCCGCGATAAGACCAGAACGCAGAAATTTTCGTCATTCCAGAAGCTATATTCACATACTTAAAAAACCAGAATTCAAAGTCGTGTAGATTTAGTTCGAAGCTAAGCGAAAGCAAATGTTTCATATTTCGACCATACCCTCACTCATGATCATCAAAATTAGAAACTCAGTACTTCCCATATCTCAGAGAGCCGTGAAATTTGTACAGAGTTAGGTTTAATGCCACAATAGGGGAAAAAACTAACAAAAACAGGATAAATCAAGATCGTGGCAGTACCTGGTGACCCTGATTTAGAAAACAGAAAGCCCAACCAAAACTATTACAGCATATAACATACCGCCTTAGGTTAATGTCAATAAGCTCATGTTTCTAAAAAAGAAAGTGAAAATCCCACTAAAAACATACTGTAAAACTAGCCGAAGTCTCTCATGACACGCTCGTTTATCTCCTAACAAATAAATGAAATCTCACGAACACAAGTACTAGCTGAGTCTTAGTTTATCCTACTGCCAGATTTTTCTACCTGCCAACAGTCCTACCGAGATGTAGCATCATACGGCGGATTGACACAATATCGTACTAAGAACTGACAAACCGGTACAAGTCATACGGCCACCACATAATACTATAACACCACACTTACATAAGATTATAGATAAACGCAAACAAAATCCGCAGTCCTTTTGTAGAAACATGAGCTTATTGACATTAACCTAAGGCGGTATGTTAATATCTGTAATAGTTTGGTTGGGCTCTTCTGTTTTCTAATCAGGGTCACCAGGTACTCCAGATCTTCGATTATCCTAGTTTTTGTAGTTTTCCCTTTATGTGGCCATTAAACCCTAACTCTGTACCAAATTTCAGCTCTCTGAGATTATGGGAAGTACTAGTTCTATTTTGATGATCATGAGTGAGTGAGTGTCGAAAATATGAAACTTTGCTTTCGCTTAGCTTCGGAACTAAATTACCTACAGACTTGAAATTCTGGTTTTTAAGTATGTGAATATAGCTTTCTGGATGACGAAAATTTCTGCGTTCTGGTCTTATCCAGAGGTTCTCAAATAGGGGCCTCAAAATGCGGCGAAATGGTTCCAGTAAAGGATGGTACGGCAGTGTTTGCTTTGCGCTCGACTTGGCGGGGGCACTGCCGTGCCCCCAAATTTAAATTACGTTTATGTGACGAGATATACACGGATATTGAGAAATGAAAAGCTTGGGATTATAAACTACCTGACCGATTAGCAAACATTTTATTCTTTCAGTTTCAGGTGTTCAGGCTTTATCCGGGTGCGAGGAGCAGTTCCCACGGGACGCAGGTGAAACCGCTGGCAGAAGCTAGTTTATGATATTTTTACATGTATGGTATTCTCATTCTACTCGGATAGGCCAAACGGAACAGTCGATCCCGTAAGTACCTTTAAAATATGTTTGAAAATCTACGGTATAACCCAGAAGCTAAGTTCCGTAGAATTCAGAAACAACTGTAAACTAAGTCCAACAGTTTCATAAGTTTAAGCCACATAAACTCATTAACTAGTTCAACTAGAAGACCCTGCCCATAGGAACTACATACAAAAATACTACTACTACATACATAGAAAAAGTGAATATATTTATTTTATCTACCCCTATCAAATTATTTTAGAGAGAACAACGAAATAATGCTCTGTATTTATAATATGCTTTTTTGTCAGTAATCATGGGATGGTCGAATCATCCCGCTTTGGGTGGTGTCAGACTTTTACTGACTTAACCCATCCTTTGTTCTGGAGCCCCGGTACAGCCAGAGCTGCGGCAATTCTTTCGAACAATCCCCCGGCCTTCCGTATATATACATTAAATCTATAATATAAAAATGAATCGCTAAATGTGTTGGTAAGCGCATAACTCAAGAACGGCTGGACCGATCGGGCTTATTTTGGTCTTAAAATGTTTACAGATCGAAAGAAGGTTTTAACGATGAGAAAATATGATTATAAAAAAAATCAGGATCCGCGTACGAAGTTGCGGGCAGAAGCTAGTTGTTAATAAAAACAATGCTCGTATTCTACCACTAGTTCTTTATATTCCTTGGTATATACGCAGCCTTTCCCATGTAATATAGCATTCACCATATCAATGTTTGCTATACATTCCCCGACATTCATGGTAGCGAGGCGTGTCAAGGATACGTCGCTCTAGTTATGACATTATAGCCTTCAGATGCAAGGACCATGTGACCAGTAATTAAAGAGTCCACATTTATAATGCAGTATGTTGTATGCTAATTGTTACCTTGTATTGAAGAAAGTTTAGAGCCGGCCTAGTTGTGGGGTTTTGTGTTGATACTTGTATAAATCTTAATGCAAGAGCTTTCGTATTTGGCAGTATGTGTTGTGTAGTGTATTAAAATTTGTGTTTGTTAATTAGTGTTTTTGCCTTGTGTACTTGATGTGCAATTTTTTTATTTCTTTTTAATTTAAATAGTGATGATTGAAAAGTTTTTTTTTCTAAAATCTGGTGCCAGCGAAAATTGCTTTACGTTCAATGGACAAAATGAGCATACTAAAATTGGAGAGACTAAAGCAAAATACCTGTCTGCAATGACTAAAGTATACTACTAAGAATACTAATACGCAGTAGACACATTAGATACTCGTAAAAGGAAGGTGTCAATTATTCTACGTTTACAGTTTTGTATACCATAGCCAAATATTCTCGTCTTCTTAGTACTTTTGTCTAACATATGAAGAGGTTAGTATTTTCATTTCATCCTATTTAAATTCTCATCCTTAATTAACTTTAACGAGGTGACGAAGTTACACAGACAACATTAAAACAATATGTGCCGACAAACACGTCTTTAACGTTTCCTACAATGAAACAGTTTTACCAAATGAAGGCACAACTATCGGGACAAACTAGAGATCCCACAATTACTGGTTAATTGCTTTTACAAGTTTCTGGAAGGCAACCTCTACAAATATTTCATGTTTTGATCAATTTTGCGAACAATGTTGTTTAATTACGACTATTAAAATTGACATTTATGATGAAGAAAATTCGTCGCTTAATTTTCTTGGGGACATTTCGACAAAAAAGCCAATTTGGGTCGACATTTAAAACTGAAGGAAAGCCTACTTGAAATTAATTAGACGCACCCACAAAATCTCATAACAAAATCAAGCAGCATAAACTTTATCACACAAATAAGGAAAAGATTAACTTCCTCCCCATAATAGGTACAACCTAGCAATTACTCAGCACCCACAACTTACTTCAAAGAGCCGATAATATATCATACAGTAGGTATATTAAATAACCTAATGCCCTTATAGTTCGTCACCACAATGCAATGACCTTGGTCCTTCCGTACGGAAGTACGTCACCATGGTGACCAACACCTTGCTATTGGGGGATTTATGGTCATCATAAAATGTGCAAAATGTTTTTCGTGTTTCCGTATTACTTTTGTCATGCAAAGGACTTACTTGATTAACCTGTCTTGTTTTTGTGTTGTCTTGTTTGAATGTTGTTTGAATGTTGACGTATCATATATCATTCGAGTGATTTGTGTTATTTTATTTACCTATACAACCTTGTCAGTTTTCATAGTCATCAGTAGTTCTAAAACTATTCAGTTCTTTTTCTCATGAACCTACTATTATTTTTAACGTTCCTTCCATATACAACATTGCCAAAAAAAATCACAGCAAATTCCACATCTAGACCAAAAACCCTGTTATCCCAACCCTGAAGATAGATTCAAATAGCTGAGATACCGAACCCTGTTCACCGGATTATTTTTACGGCTTCTCATGTCAGGAGCCTGATGCCAAGCATCCGGAAAATAACGTCAAATTGAATTGTCCCGACCGCCTATGCAAGGCGAATGTGTCCGTTCCAGGAAATGGAAAAATTCCGGACCGTATGGCGCGGATTTGATCATTGGTCCTTTTAGGGCATCGGATTACATAAAAAAAAAATTTTACTACATAATCTGAAGGATCATGGTTCAAGGCGATGTGTTTAACAAAATAACTTAAATCATAAAAAAATAATAACCAAAAATAAAATAAAACTTACATGATACCATGAGGAAAACTTAAAGAAACTTGTTGCAAAAGAAAACACAATCAGCTACACATCCAGCTCCTGTAAAGAAAAAATAATAATAATTAACTAAAAAGAAAAATAAAATAAAACATAATAGAAATGAACGAACATGAGAGATGTTGTTTTCCTGTGAGTACTCATTTCAAATCAAAGGAAAACAAAACAAAGACAAAAACAAATTGGTTTTTGAAGTTAATTACTGCTATGCATTCATTAACAGAACGTTTAATCACACGGAGTCTTCATTTGAACGTTCAGCTGAAGCATAAACAACTCAAACGAAAATATACAAATAACGAACATGATTCACAAATTACTTTCATGTTACCACAAATTAAAACAAACAATATAATAAAAACATATTATACAATACGTGCAGAGCATAATCTTGGTAATTTTACCAGATTTACTTCAAAGAGCGTTCATATTGCGGTTATTCTACAGTTTTTAACTAACAAGCCACATGAGTTACAAAATGGCCGTTAGATTTTCCCCGTTCTATATTTAAAATCCTTTTATCTCGCACGTCGCCAGTTGCGTCCGGATGCCGTGGTCACGGAATAAAAAAAAAAAGGAAATGCACCCTGCGGTCGATGGCATGTGCGACGCAGTTTCTGTCAAACGCCTAGAGGCGCTTAATCGCTTTATCATGTTACCACTACATACGTACATACATAAAATATCAAGCGATTTATGCTTCAGTGAAGTTTTCAGCTTCCAGTGACGTAGCATCGAATGTTAGTTTAATAGTCCCAGTTTATAGGTATACGCAATTATAAACTCAGATTTTATGTACCTTCAATATTCATAATAGTTAACAACAGTTTAGTTAACGGGACTTCAGCGCTTTATAGCGTCTAGCCAATCAATGTGAACGTTATTACCTCTTACACGAGAAACGATACGACAAGCTCATATTTCAATTGGCAAACACGTGTATCTGTTCCCAATATAGTCGTAAATACGGATTGATACTTGACCGGTTTTCAGGTCTGTTGGCCAAGTAAATAAGAGAAACGTTATTAAATTCTCGCTGTGTCATTTGAGGGGGAACGTGCCTGGTGAAAAGTTAGTTAGATATGTAACATGATTCCTATTTTATGTTCGAAGTTCTCTCTTCACCTTTTTAGATAAAGGATCACGTTTGAACGTAAGGAGTTTGACTTGAATTTGAATAATTTATGTACAGACGACAGCACATCGAGTTACCACAATCTGTCAAATTTCTTCAGTAGATTTTCAACCTTATCACAATAGCGGAAGGGTAATGTTCGGTTCGTAAAATTTGACAGATTCGGGTAGGTTGGCCTGCTGTCGTCTGTACCATTTTTGTGTGTCCTTAATCAAGGACACGTGGAATAGGGGTATGGTAGTCTAAAGTATTGACGAGACAGAAACTAGATTGTTTCAAGTATGCAAATGAGTTTCAATACAGTTAGGAGCAACGGTTAAAATCATCAATGTTGAGCCAGCACATCAAAAACCCACTTCACTCAATGACCCAAAAATCGGACTGAATTGTTTCTAAAATTAAAATGGAATGCAAAAATCTTCCAGAAGCCCACACCGCAATATTTCATCAGAAACATTTAAATACATTAGCAAACTCCTGATAGATTTATACTGGGGAAGTTATATCCGTGTGCACGACAAATTGCCCTCATCCGTCTCATAGTATTATACATGTTATTTCAAAGATATAAAAGTTAGAATAGCATAAATTATTTCCTTCACGTAAATTGTCGTACGATCCAATTTTCTGAGTATTTATGAGTTAGACTTTAATTGGGTTTTTGTGGTTATTTCAAATAACCAATTTAACTGCTTTTGAAGTTTCTTCAAAAAAATATTTGAATGAATCACACCAATTGACGTTTTTATTTGTGAGATAATGGTCATCAAAATTAAATGTTAACTTTACACAGAAATAAAGACAATTACTTTGTTCCTTTATTTATAAACTAGCTTCCGCCAGCGGTTTCAACCGCTTTCCCATGTAAACTACTGCGCACACCCGGATAAAAAGTAGCCTATAGCCTTCCTCGATAACTGGGCTATCTAACACTGAGAATTTTTCAAATCGGACCAGTAGTTGCTGAGATTAGCGCGTTCAAACAAACAAACAAACTCTTCAGCTTTATAATAGGTATTAGTATGGATTTCAACAATCATCATAATTCATCGTAATTAAGGATTGATCAATACATACTATTGAGCCAATAATGAACCACACCACTGACTACAAATTCGTTTCAGATGACTAGACACGTGTACATGACAAACATATACAAACAGACAAAAGAACAATGACTATTTGACTCATAAACAGGCTATTTCTTTTTTATGAAGAACAATCATTTGCTTGGGGCACTAAACGAGACTTGCAAAAAAGTCACTTGCTTTTTTGTGAACTATCTGAGACTAAAATCTTACTACACAGCTCTTAAAGTAATAAGCTCAAACGACTCACATAGGTCGATTTCGGTGAATTAGGCGGCCAAAATTATTTTATGGTTTATTTGATAAACGAACAACACTATAAAGTATAATCGGGTATTTGAGATGAAAAATTATATTAATTTAGTAAATTATCTCATTGAAATGGTATTTTCCCATATAAAAATTGTAATTGTTAATTATTTTGCGTGTTTACTATAAGGTTTTTGATGAAATCGAATAATTCTTTTAATGATGTACCGGATATACTTTGAGTGTATTTGGATTAAGATTACATATAAATTGAATAATTATTTTTCGCAAGTAAATAAATGAATCAAGAATAGTAAGTAATTACAGTTTTTCTAACATGTGCTAGTTGTACATGTTAGAAAAACTGTAATTACTTAATTGATTTTCAGTTCCCTAAACATCTCTATTTACGTAATTATAATACCATTAAACAAATATATGCCTATGACACACAAATCCAACATAAAATTTGGGGGTTATTTGTTACTACCTAATAGTAAGCAGTAGGAATACCTACTTAAACATAAACAAGAAGAAAAAATAATTTTAATACACGGTTTACATGGTATCAATTGAAAAAGATGCTAAATTTTTTATAATTTATTCTTCTACATCCCCCTCACTGTCGCTTTTTCCATATTTATCATACGTATCCTTAACATTAGGCTCTGCGGATAGCAAAAGCTGTAAGTAAGTAAGTTTCCTTCGTTATATCTTTCAGAACTTGCGAGGTGCTTCTTTACCCTTCTTTTTGTAATATTACTTGAGCCGCCTGTACTGTCACGTTTGCGTTTGCAGAAGAGACAATTTCTTCGGTTTTCCTCCTTTTAGTTCTTCACTGCATTCACTGATGTTTCAGTAGATCGTCCAGGTCTGTTATGTATTTTTGTGTGTATTTCGAACGTTCCTTAAAGCCACGATTCATTGCATACTAGCATTTTTACTAAGACGTTGTGTACCTTAGACCATTTTTTTTTTTAATTTCTGTTTTGAAATATGAAAATTTGTTTTAGAATTTTTTTGTATTCATCTGAGTCCCCGTAATTCATTAACAAATAATTTTCCAAGTATTCCAATTTTCCGTCAATTGATGAAAGATTTTGGTCTTTTATCTTGTCAAATAGATATCTACAAGTCATAACTTTCATTCCCAAACAGCCTGACGAACCTATAACAAAATAAATCCACTATAACACAAAAGAAAAAAAAAGTGGTAGTTTATCACTTTCTGCTTTACCGACTAAAAAAATATTTATTTCGCAAAGTGGACCAAAGTGGGGCCTGATTTTTTGAGATTATCAAGCCAAAGAGTTATATAATAGAAAAAAATAAAAAAAATTGCTCGGAAAGGTTTGGAAGTATAACTTTTTATTAGTTGAAAACAAAAAATACTGAGAAATTATTCATAAAAAATGGTAGTCTTTGACCCACTATTACTGTACTAAATATTAATATTTCTAATTGAGATTTATATAAGATTATAAGATAGTTACCTGGTTTATCCATGTCCATCATTTTCACTTATGCACTGCCTGTTTAAAATAAAATATTCACTTTTTAATATTTGTTTCACTATGGGCGTTCGATAACTCAAAAGTATACAGCTTGCGATGACAACTTTCAAACTCCGAGCGACTATCTAGAAAGTACCCGTGTGCGGTTATATTATTTGGATACTGTTTGATAGGGTATCTGTTTATCAAATAATACATTTGTTTTGCTGTAGGGTAACTTTGGAAAATTGACTTTTGGCCGCCTAAATCCTAAAAATCGACGTATGTGCGACTATTCAAAATTGTATACCACCAATGCAAGATAACATTACAGTGCAGCCCCAAGCAGGGCCAGAACTCTAACTGCTGAATTCAATAACCTTTCTATCTGTCGATTTGGTTACTTACTAGAGATTGGAATTTGACATTACTTGTATGGAGTTAATGTCAAAATTCTATCTCTAGTAAGCAAATTAACGGATAGATAGCTTATTAAGAATGGCCATAAGACAATAAGATCTTGTGATGTAGAAAGTCATTATGATCACAAAGAAGTCTTGAAGGCAGTATAACTTAAAGAGCTTAAAGTTTTTACCATTATTATATCTTTACGAATTTGAAACAAGTCATACAACATGATTCACAAGTCACAGTTGACCAGACAACTCACAATGACCTAATCATTGTTTACCATCCTTGAATTAACTATATCTGGCTCTATTGCGCTTTACATATAGTTATTTTTGTACAGTGTACGTTGAAGATATTGGGGTCATCGTTTTCCTTATGTACCTACTAAAGGCGTTGTCTTTGTGGTTATATTATTATTTAAAAGCATAAACTCTGTACTGCTGTCAGAAAAAGTAGCATTTTCACGAGGATAAAATCTAAGCTGCTGAATTTGATTTTGTTCAAAGTTATGGAGATAGTCTAAAATCTAAGAAAAATCATAGTTTTGATCCTATGTATTAAAATCAAAATGCATTTATTCAAAGTAGGTTGAAAACAGCACTTTTCGAACGTCAAAATTAGGTACATGAGACAGCCCCAAAAACGCCCGCCCTTCATCACTTCCTATGTGTTTTTGCTGGGAGGAAGAAGTCGTGTGACGGTGCATGGTGTGAAGTGTGAAATAGTTGCGAAAGGATGCAGAAAACTACGGGAGGCATCTAGTTTAGTATAATGCTGTGCAATGACCGTCTCATGAAACTTTTCTCACCAAACACAGCAAATGATATTGTAATGTAATCAATACAGAAGAACATACTGTGCATATCTACAAGAACTTGAATAGCCTTATTCAAGTCCCACGGGAATCGGTTCTAACCAACTACGGAGACACACGACCAATACGTCGTACAAGGACAAAAAGATAATTTGCATCTGTTATACAGGCTCGAACACAATACAATATGTTTACAATAAAGTAACGATGTTACTAGTTGTCCTTACAACTCATGAATTGTATGCGGAATTTCAGACTGCAATCTATTTTATGGTTGTTTGTTCCTCTTTCACGCTAAAACGACCGAATGAATTTTGATGAAACTTAGCAGTAATATAGCTTACAATCCCGAATAACGCATAGGCTACTTTTTATCCGGGTACGGGAAGTAGTTTCCTTGGGAAGCGGGCGGCAGAAACTAGTAACACCATAAAGCAAGGTCTATCGTAGTCTTACATCTAATCGATTCTCTGCCTTCACGTAATTGTGGAGAACTGAATCGGTATAAATGTTTTAAAGCACGACACCGACACGGTTAGTGCGGTTCGTTTTATTTAGTCTTAAAACCTAGTTTCAGTGTCGCTTTACCGTCTAATGGCTAGCTTTAGTTGAAAGCTTCTTTTCATTGAAGTAACTGTTGAGAAACTTTGCGCTTAAGTAAAATGTAGCGTACAGTGGTGATTGTTATAGGAAAGCATTTTTGATTTTCATGACTGATGGCTTACGCCAGAAGACAAAAATTTCAAAACTAATAAAAGTAGAAGAGAAATACGTGCAAAAAAAAAAGGATTTCGCAAAATTCGAATTCATACAAAGCCAACAGGAAACTGAACAACTCGAAAAAACGTAAAGACCAATCAAAATACGAGGTACAAAACGCTCAATACGAAATAAAAACCCAAAAGCCGTACACTACAGTTCAATAAGGCACCTGATAAAACCCTGTACACTGCCGGTACATAATACCGACCCAGCGTATGGTTGAATGGGGCCATCCAATTACACACGTATTCCAGTTCCTTTGATCACGTAGAACAAAGCACACCCTTTCGACACATCGAGTAATGTAAGGATTGAGATTTTAGAGCTGTGATTAATTAGGTTAGGAGTTTAGAGAGTGTCTAAAAATTAGGTCGTACTCTTTCGACCCATCAAATACCTACAGCAGTTGCTGTTGCAGCTTGACAATGTCATGATCTGATGTACTAAATGAATGATGGCCAAAATATTTGAGGAATTAGTTAAGCTTATGATTATTTAAAAAACACAATAATTTATGGCTATGATAAAACCTAGATCAGTACATACCTGCGTACAAAACAATTTTTGTTAAAAGTCTTACCTACGAGTATATCAACATCAAGAATTAGTTTCACTTCCTCACTTCCTATTCCAAAACTCGAAACACATTTACATTTACCACCAACATTGAATAACAATATTCATATTTATTCGGTGTAAAAGCAGCGCAGTGAGACAGAAAGCGGTGCGTGAGAACATTTGATACGGCGACCTCATCTCACACCGTTCCGGTTTCTTCAGAATATAGACGTCCCTAAAGATTAGACTGCATATTTAATTACGACATTATCGTTCGCGGTCGTTGCCTGTCGATGTGGAGCGAAAACTTGTTCTGCTGTATGTGCATTGACAAGATTCTTGTAAGCCAGGTTTAAGCAAATGAGATTAGATAGGGGTTTTGTATATTGTGTTGCACTTTTGGTTGGATCGATTTTTAATATAAAGTTATCAATGAACTTAAAGGTAAAAGTAATGACGAATCACTTAAAGAAATTGATGAAACGAAGACTTACTTTCAGTACAATCTTCAAGAAAATAAATAAAGTCATGCTTTAAACAGCAACAATGAGCACCAATCTAGCCAATTAGTTGGTCACAAGGAGATCGTATCGAAAGCGAAGACGGAGTCTGTCAATTAAATAACAACGGAAACAGTGTCGAGCATAAACATAATAAATGAATCATTTCCCCTGACTTTCGAGAAACAAGTAAAATCGTGAGAGTTGTTGAACAATAAGTCGACGCTCATATTACGTCTCATAAGAGCAACGCGGTTGCAATTATAACAGACATTAATACGCTTCTTGCTAACATATGTTAAATAGAACGCGACAGTATCTACTCAACAGCTCGACTGCTTATTTGCGTACGTATCTAGCACATCGCACTACACTCATCTTGTGGTAAATAAAATGCAACAAATAAGAAATTGCAATATCAAACCACCATCTTTTGTGGAGTTGGATACAATTCAAGAAGAAGACTTCTTGATAACTATAGCAACAAATAGGAAATTAGACGCTCCATTCAAATCCAAATAATGATTATCGGCCATCATAGTTATCAGATATCTTAGGAAGTAGTAATGCTAGGATATCCACAATGATAACAATACCAAAGAATGACTAACCCGAAAAATTCTAGGAAGTGAACAAGCCAACTGACAAGCGACACATACCTGCATTTGTACAAGTCATGTACAAACATAAATCACTTAACCTAAAATATGTAGCAATATTGCTTGAGTAAATCACTCCAGTTATTCTCAGAAGCGTGACACCGAACCGACGCTAGCATTTCCCTTGACATCCTGTACACATAAAAGCATATGAAAGCTAGTTTACCGGCAAATAAAAACGATGTACTAACTCTCTATATAAACTCTAATGCCCCTCCATATCCGTATAAAGCTTGAGAGTCCCCATTTTATTGTCAAACATTATTTGTACCTAAATAGTTACTGCCTTCGGAGAAAATAGTTATCAAGAAGCACTGGTTATGTCAATGCTAAAAATTCTTGCTTCATTTGTTCAGTTTACTCAAGATGATAAAATAAAACAAATTGTTGGAAAGGGATAACTGACGGACGAGACGGAAAAGAAATAAGCACTTAAGCAAAAAGTCAAGACAAAATAATTCGGGTCCAATTTATTTGCGTAGAACAAAAAGAAATGTTTGCTTTTGTGCAAATTAAAAGTCGACGTCTTGTTGGCTTTTTTCGTATTACTTTAATGTCTCTGGCTAACAAACTGGAATCATAAGAAATTAAATTTGAGGTTGACGTCATTTTGCAGGTCCAGGAACGGGCGGGCAAAATCGAATATTTGAGCAAAGAAACCGGAATAGGGGTCATTGCTTGGCTAATGCATGGATTGCCCACAAGACGCAGAGAAGTCATTAATGGCTTTAATAAATATCACATCGAATCATCTTGATCAAACAGTCTTAGTAATGTTGAAACAATCAATGTTCGTTCATATATATGAAGTCTGTATACGACGATATAGTGAAGCAAGAGCTTATAAAAAACTCCGGGTTGCACTCCGGGAGTGCTGGCAGAAGTGAAAACATGAATATTAAGTTTATGGGTTTTTGATATTTTTTTGAGATTATGGAATGAAGAAAGTGAGCAACTACTTTTTACTGTCATCACTTGCCCTCGATACTGAGAGTTTCTCAAAAAAATCTTTGGCTCTATGACTGTACTGGAAGGTAAACTAAAGATATCCCAACACGATTAAATATAATCAAAATTTAAGCACGACGCTATGATTTTGAAGAATAAAAACTATACTCGTTCTTTCATACTTGACTAACTACTTGACTTTGAAAAATTCTAGATGGCGCAACACATTTTTTCTCACATGTCTCTTCTCGATTTTGAAGGTTCTGGTTGAACAAAAATTATTTAAATATATAGTTTGAGTTTATTGCTGTGGCCTGGATGCTAACCTAAAGATACTCCGGCACCATTTCATTTCATAAAAATAAAAACCCAAACTCCATCTATGATTTTAAACGATAATTACTAAGCCTGACACTATTGTCAAATTTCACATGTTTGAAACGTCATAAAATATCTTACCGACCTGTACTTACGGAATTTGTATGGAATTTCGGGTTTCACAATTTTGGGTTTCACATTTCGGTCACGTGATACCTGTCGCGAGTTTATATATTTTTCCCCATACAAAAAGTGCTCAACGCCGCTAAAGAAGTTTTCACTTCAAAAACTTAAGCAGGGTTAACCACTACGTAAATTCAACATGTAGTGTCATTGCAATTAATCTTTTGTTTCGGAAGTGTGTCATGGATCGGCAACCCGGAACAAACCGGGTAGTCTTACAGTATTGTAATACAATCTTTCACATAACAAAGGCCAACATTGTGGTGACAATGGAACTATCAAGTATCCAACTTTGTTGTGTAATGCAGATACAGGGAGTTCAAAGTCACAAACAATGGATAGTTTTGGATAGACGATTTCCAGAAAGGATGTTTAGTATTGCAGTAAACGGTGTTTGACGCCTATACTCCCATAATACGCTTAACAAACTCCAGACCACCGAGGCATTTAAAGAAACAAATCTGCACAAGAATACATTCGCAAATGCACTTCCAATTAATCATGAAAGTAAAATTGGCCTGCCATGTTACACACAGGCGCCACATGGCAAAAACAAAACAAATTAAAACCGAACAAGTGAACATGTGCCAGGATTAACACAAAAAACACATGACTGTCGAATTCAGCGGTCAATTTCACAGAACCATCGGAACCGTTCATACTGAAGCGGAATAACCAATTAACTGACCGGCGCGGACGCAATGCGGCCCAAAATTACCTACCGTTACCATTACTGTTACAGAATCTTGTTTACAAGTAACACCACTCATACTTTGGACACCAAAAAGAATACCTTCTCAATCATCACAAACAGAACAACGTAAATCATGCATTACATTAAAATGTCTACACGATTTGTCCCTAATATTTATAACTCAAGCATAGACATATCATTAAAGCTAGCAAAACAGGCTGTCTGGAGGCTAGACTCAACGACCTTGTCTACTGAGCCTCACATCAAACACGTAGAATGCGCCTTTCAGGTAGTAGCAATAAGGATCATAATTTCTCAAGAGATAGTATGAGAGATTGCTAAATAATACCTGCATTGTACAGAGGTGAGGACTATTACTTATTATTTGAATAATTGACTTACCATTATAGTCTTTGTTACAAAGTACTTAAGGTGATCGACGATGGTCAATAAAATATAGTCGGTATTCATCGCTAGACGCTGCAACGATAATTGGAGATATGATTTAAATCGGTACTTTATAATAGTAGACAGGAACTTGCGTAGAGCCGATGCGATTACTAATGTGCAACATGGCTTCCTAGAATTTATAGTCATTATTTGTACACATAAAACATCGACAGAAATCATTAGGATTTGCAGCGCTCACATCCTTGCTACTATAAAATCGAATGTAGTTCTTGTCTATTCCTGTATAGCTTGTGTTCATTGCAGTATGTAGGTATAGTTTGGTTAAGGGGCGGTTGAGACCCAAATCGATTAAGAAAAAAATTATTGAAAGTTGAGGATTAGGAGGACTTATTCAAGAAAGAAGAGTCCCTCAAATTTAAAACTGCGGAAATATAAACCTAAGTTCTAATGATGCACAACAAACATGAGACAGTATTACCTCCAGAAAATATGAGATCTAAATAAAGTAAACAACCGGATTTATTTTTACGTTAAACCGATTTCTTAGTAACAATGTACCACCGCCTACAATCGCTTAACGCGAGTGCAGTATATTTTAAGAAACAATATTCATAAATCTTGATCTTCACATAAAAAGGCCAAGTAAGTCGAAGCCAAAATAGACTCCTTTACATTGTGAGTGCAAAGGTTAACAACGGTAGATAGCGTGTTAAATCGATCGGTTCTTCCAACTTTAAGCTTAGCGGCCATGTGTGAAGAGTATTTATAAAAAACTAGATACCTAACGGCAGTCACGAAACTTGTTTGGTCTCAAGTATTTGAGGAATAGAATAACGTCTATCCTTGGATGACGAATGCTCTTTAATAATAGTTCCTTATATTGGAATAACATAGTACATTGCTTGGATAATATGTTGTTCGGAACAAACAGAAACAATATAAGGGAAGTGGCAATAAGCAAAGTTAGACAGTCACACATCTTGGCTTCAAAGTTTGCAATAAAGCCTGGAGCATGTTGCCTATGTTCGAGAACTTTCGACATAAGTGCTCAACCTATACTACGTATCTAAGTTACAATACAACAGTTTGGAAGACTCTGTTCTAAATTGCAGAAAATATTTAATACGTTTTTAGCTGTTATGTCTAATCCGTCGAAGATCCATTTGTGTCATCTAGTTCTGGTTTCCACAGGAATCCTTCGAGCATACCATGTTCCAGTCATTCATAAGTAATTCTTCAGTGACGTAATTAACTTTATCAGCTAAGAAAACTATTAGTAATTCACAATTTCCGTTTCGTACGTTGAGACATGTTGGGTTTGTAGTAGTTTGCAGATAAGCGAGTAAATTCAACGTTGTTTTAAAACAGTTTGTTAAAGTGAGTGATATAGATAACATACATCATTCATTCGGACATACTTATTATCCATTGAGCAATGTCCTTCACTTAGTTATCCAAAATAACCAAACTAACGAAATACACCTATGCCTATTTTGTTTTCAAACTTTAACCATCTTCAGTCTCATCGACTACTGTCTAGATCTGCTTGAAGTGTTTTATTCCCGCCACAAATAACAATAGACGTGCAAGAATAACAAAAAAACAATAAGCCAAATGATGTCAGTGCATTACCATTCACTTTTGATATTTTTGCAAAAGATTCTTGCGATAGCATCAACAGTAGCGCAATGGTTGATGCACGAGTAGTATTTTGAAACACAAGGATGTATCCACTCTTGTTGAGTAACTTGACAAAAAAATTAAGGTCAATAGCGTATTACCTGAACCAAATGATAATTAAACGATGCTAAATTCATTGAATCACATCGTACAAACTACTCCAGATACGCATAAATAATAGACGATGAAGACCCTAATAAAAAAGCAACCATCAGTGTAATATCACCTAGTAGTTCCACCGTAACTTGGTACAAGTCTGAAGGCAATTTAACTGGAGTATCAGTTAGTTCTCAATTCCAAAGACATACTTCAATAACGTCCTTAAGCGCGGAAAGCCATCTGATCTGATTGCTGAAGTTAAGAACTCGTGAAGAAACCAATCAAACTTCTTGTTTGCCAACTACGATTGAGTTTTGAAATATCTGTCTAAAAAGCTTTATTTTCTCTAAGAAATTGTGTTATTAGTTTGTGTCTGGGTTTATTTTGAGCCAGTTTTGTGTATAATTAGAAGCAAAATAAAACCATTAATCGAAAGTCATTAGGTCATTGATGTGATCAAGAAAATAAACAGCTTTGGATTGGAAACGAAATGGCAATAAAAGTTTGCTTAATGTTTATTTGCCATAAATATAAAGGATTCGAAAGTTGATTTATAGAAACACAAAGAGCAGTGCACACTTAGAAGATTGCACGCAATAGGTTGACCTCCAATATTTCAAAATATTGGACATTCTTTATGGTACTTACAAAACAATTTAAGAATTTTCGGAGGATCTTAATCAAATATGCCAAAAGCTTTCGCAATTAACGAATTCCGCAGAACCATGCATGTTTGAACTTGGAATATTTTTAAGGGTCAATGCTTGGCATCTGAAGGGCACAGCAATTTTCAAAGAAAACTAGCCCGCCTACGTAAGAACTTTACGTGCAAGCCGAATGAGGCATTAAATCTGATAGATTATCCGTAACATACGCAGTTCCAATGGAGAACGGTTGTTCAGGCTTCAGTAACGATCTTCTAAAACCGGCCAAGTGCGAGTCGGACTCGCACACGAAGGGTTCCGTTCCAATATCTATGAAAAATTAACGTACTTATTACCTACAATTAGCCAAGACACAAATATATGAATAACAAAGTTATAATTTGCGGTTACTGAAAAAGAGCTATATCTCAAAAACCACTAACTGTATCTTGTTCAAACCAATTTTGGTTAGTAGTTTTTATTGAGATCTATAACATATATTTTTTTCAGATTTTTCACTTTGGTAGTTTAGAAATTACAGGGGGGGGGACACACATTTTGGCACTTTGGGAATGTCTTACTCTAAAATGATTGACTTTAGGAAAAAATGGTTTTAGAAACCTCAATCTCATTTTTAAAGACCTATCTATAGACACCCCACAAGTATAGGTCGGATGAAAAATTTTTTTTTTAGTTTCAGTTCCATGTATGGGAAGCCCCCCTCTAATATTATTATTTTTTTATTTTTTCATAAGAATCGTAAAGCGGTCAATGAAATACATCTACCTACCAAGTTTTAACTGTGTAGTCCTAATAGTTTCGGAATAAAGTGGCTGTGACATACGGACGGACGGACAGACAGACAGACATGACGAATCTATAAGGGTTCCGTTTTTTGCCATTCGGCTACGGAACCCTAAAAAGCGTTACAGAACCTGCACAAAAGCCCTTCGAAAACGGATAAATTTAGGTCTCATAAAATATGTGTGGACGTAGGTGTATTTAGATGAGGCAAATGTTTCTGGACATTAACCTTTAGAAAGCTTATCGAACAAATTCAATTTTTTTTTTAAACGACAATAGATGATGAATTTCGTTATGAAACCATGGCTTTTCTAGAGCTGATACTGCACATGAAAATGAAAACAGATTAACTATAAACTGCAATAGAATAATGTCCATAGGAAGCTTCCTGTATAGAGATGAAAATATCATAGAAGTAAAACATGTTTTGCAAAACTAATAACCATGGTACATTTGCATGATAAACGACGTCAATATGTACAATATCGTGAAGGAGCACAGAGTGCCTATTCCGAGTTTTGTAAGTTAACTTTTTCGATGCGTAAATTAATACACAACTTAATTACGTAGCATTTATTTTTAAAACTGTTTATTTAATAAAACTGTCATCGGCTTTTGGTCGTATAATAAACGCGCTCACTCGTGAAATAGTAAACGTTATTAACCGGCAAAATGAATGAAAG
>NWSH02000537.1:10174562-10203929 GCA_002382865.2 Heliothis virescens
CTGAGTGCTTGATTCCCAGTTTGCAAGTTTACGTTCTCGATTACGTAATTATAACTCAGCTGAATTAGGTGTCGTATGTTATGTGTCATCGGCTTTTGGTCGTATAATAAACGCGCTCACTCGTGAAATAGTAAACGTTATTAACCGGCAAAATTAATGAAAGATAAATATTTATATCAAGTGATCATAACATACGACACCTTAATTCAGCTGAGTTATAATTACGTATCGAGAACGTAAACTTGCAAAACTGGGAATCAGCACTCAGAGTGCCTATTCCGAGTTTTGCAAGTTAACTTTTTCGATGCGTAAATTAATATACAACTTAATCACGTAGCATTCATTTTTAGAACTGTTTATTTAATAAAAGTGTCATCGGCTTTTGGTCGTATAATAAACGCGCTCACTCGTGAAATAGTAAACGTTATTAACCGGCAAAATGAATGAAAGGGAAATATTTATATAAAGTGATCATAACATACGACTCTTTAATTCACCTGAGTTAAAATTACGTATCGAGAACGTAAACTTGCAAAACTGGGAATCAGCACTCAGTTAGTTCGTTATTAATCATGCATTACGAAATATTCCACACGAGGCACGTGACAATGAATTTATTATGTTCCGATACAGACGGACACAAGAATTTTATTAATATGGATAGCCGACGCGACGGTCCCTTGTGGATTTGTCGACATTTCAAATGTGACTTATCATTTTGTAGGCGTGGACTAAAGGTGTTTTTGTGATATGTTTTTGAAGCTACACAATTCAAAATATTGAACATTTCAAAAATGAACAACAATCAGGTCATCCTGGCTTAATGACTCTAGTCACTTCCAAACTTGCTGTCTACTCCAACCATACCATAAAAGTACTATGAGCTGTGACACGTAACGCTAATTCAATGGAGTGACCCTTATCTAAAAGCCTTGTTTAGTAAAGTAGTTTCGACTGTCTACTGGAAATCGATTATTTTGGAGCTCCACTGTTCAATCCCAGTTTTAATGCTATAAAGACCTTACTTATTTCATTAAAGGCAATCTGATAAGCTTGGGATACTTTTGGCGCAAAATAGAGATTCCTAAAAGATAGTTCCCATATTTGAATTTCTTAGGCGAATAATTATGGGCCACACAAAAAAGCAAGGGATTTCTGAAACAGCAAATTAACTAATAACTTACTCTGGAGTATCAAAGTAAATTATGATCCAGAAACAAAATTATGTTTATAGGGAAAAATGTATAATAAATAACAAATAGGTAGGTGACAAAGTAGGTACGTGAATGATTATGAAACCGCAGCCATGTCATTAAAATTGTAGACATGCTTAATAAATGCCAAACCTTCACAAATAGCGAAAACAGTAAAGTATGTGAACACTCCTTAAATTCCTCAAGGAAAAATGTGAAAAATTTCAACGATCTCCAAATTGATTTCTATCAGGTAATGCAGAATAGAATGTAGTTTCATGTAAACATGAAGTTTATAATTAACGCAATAACTTTAAAGATCAAGAATTCTAAGCGATCCACAGTTTACCGAACAAGGTACGCTGGCAGCCATATTCCAATTAGAATTCATACCCGCTTACTCATGGTACTGTCGCAATGGCAACCGAACAAAAAATCGAATCTGCTTTCGTGATAAATGCAAGTACTATTTTTGAAATTGTTTTAAAAGCAAACAGTTTCTTAAAGGTTTGAAAAAAGAATGGTGGGTCGCACACGCCGACCGTTACAAGGGACGAGCAGCTGTGCTCGCACCTGCCATTTACCAGCTGAGCGCTAAGGAACCGACGCATTATTTAGTTCCGATAAGGACAATTGAAGACCGAGGGGAACTCGAAACGAAGAAGCATTTTGTCTCATATTTATAACTGGCTGTATATATTCTGTTTGCCTGATTCACAGAGTTATCGAGATTAATAAAATCAAAATTGGTGACAAGTATCGTTTCGAAAAGGTTTGATATTACCGAAAATAAAGACATTTGGCGACCTTTCCTGCCTAAATAAACACGAAAATACTCGAAATGGTACATAAAGCCCTGTGTTAAAGTATGCAGGTCGGCCATACGTGGCAATATTCCGATGTGCGAATACTGGACAAAGGCTTGCGACCTTCGACATTCCACACGTGGAATTCAGAGTGATCCTTGGCCGATAGCACTTCGGTAAATTGCGGTCATGCCGCGCTGGATGGCTGAATTCATTGAACATTGTACTTCAAAACTTCGTAAATAAATGGTCCTAAATCTCGCATAGTGCCAGAAATTAAAAAAGTTCATTAAATCAGACACAGCAGAAAATTTTTAGATTCTTTTTATTTTAGTTTTAGGGCTACTTTTTTCTGAATTCAAATGACTGTTTAGTCTGGATGTTGTTTGTTTTGACGATAAACTAGCACTTGTAGCAGTAACAATCTTTGATGAGGTCCTTAGCCTAGCTAGAGACGATCAATAAGAAAAGAAAAAAAAAATAAACTTCAAAAAGTTTCAGAAGAGGCAATTTTTTACCACTAAATGATGCTAATATCTCCCGGAATATTTTTCAGTTTTCCCGGGTAAACGGTATTCTTTGTGTGTTTACCATTTTCGGCAATAGAGTAGAGAACTTCATATTGTATTTCAAAATAAATAAAAGAAGGATGCATTACCTACGTCGGTTGCCCATTTGCCCAAATATGGTCGATGTGGTTGAATTATTTCGTTGTTTTACTGTTGCAACAATTACACCTAGTTGTCCTAATTTGTTTTAATAGACGAATGTCACATTGAGATCGTTAATTTTACAACCTGCATCATTAAACATAACATTATATTCTTGCTGTTTATCGAAATAAATGGTACACTATTTTGAACCATCGGTATAATTTGCCAGTATAAAACCGATATTACGAAATATTTAAGGAAACGTCACTTCAGGAGCCTCAACGACAAATTGGATATCTTGAAAAATTTATTGATTTTAATTGTATTCCTAAAACCTCAATTATATATCATCGCCAATTTTATCACAGCAAAAATTGCCCGTCACGTTTTTTCCCCAAACGACACGAAATTGGCAATTGAATTTGTAGTATTCGTTAGAATCAAAACTACTTTTTGCAAAAATAAACCAAAGTATTGCAGTTCATTTTTTAGAAAGTATTGCAACTGTTTTCAAATGT
The DNA here is from genome assembly GCA_002382865.2 of Heliothis virescens. Taxonomy (NCBI): domain Eukaryota; kingdom Metazoa; phylum Arthropoda; class Insecta; order Lepidoptera; family Noctuidae; genus Heliothis; species Heliothis virescens. The sequence continues at coordinate 10,177,733 of NWSH02000537.1, forward strand.
AGTATTGCAACTTTCATAAATTATTTGAAGTGCTTTCCAGAATAATTAAGTTCTCTATTAACTTTAAGTATCGTCATTATTGGACGGCAGTGCTTGATCAATGTTAGCAAATTTGTTTAGATTCCTTCTTCCCTATCTGTTGAGATAGATTTTTTTAAACAAACTTGTTTTTTCTGTTGCTGAAATGTTTTCAGATCATAATCAGTCTGTGCCCTGCTATTTTCAGTACACACGCGCAAATATATGATAAGGATACCATATGATTGAATCTTTGAAGAAGAAAAATGGAGGAAGCCATCACGTTGCTTCCGCAATTTTTGCGACGTGCCCCAAAAGGGGAAAATGCGTCATATCACGGCTATATATTCATATATGAATAACTACGTCTACGTTGGGTGTGTCCTGAAAGCAACAACGCAGTATGAATCTGTATTGCAACATTGTGTATTGAGAACTCCAAGGTGAACGTACAACGCTATATTCAATACGTTTCATGGCTTCGGGGTCGTAAAGACCTGGCTGATGTCAAGGCCGTGTCCTTCCTGGAGCTCCTGTGTCACATGAAGGCTCGATCGATCCATAAATTACCTTTGACACACACATTTTTTTGTTTTTAAGGATGATAAATTCGCAATAACAGATACTTTATGTTTTTCTTGGTCTACTCCCAGCTTTCCGATTCCTTTTCGCTTTTATTTCGAAAACTTTATAAGACGCAGTTTTCCGCGAATTTGCGAAGCTGTATTGAACTTAATTGGCTCGTTAAGCGGATTATAATAAGACAGCTTATCAATACGTTGTTAAATTGAAGGCTTGTTGATTTATATCGAAGTATTTGCTTCTTCCGGGGTTTTAAGTCCTTGTAGTAACAGTCTACTCGTAATTTGCAATACTCCGAAGACACCATTTCATTTCGAAGAAATTTTACTTAAAATCCTTGGGGGTGTTTAAGATGCTTCTCAAAGATGGTAGTTGGTTCCAAGTATAATTAGCAGCACGCTTCCAAATGCTCTCATGCTTCATTGAGGACTTACAGACACCGGTACGGACAGGGCATGTGTTCCTTTAAGAGGATGGTACGCAATTAACGTTAATTAGGCGATCGTTCGAGCGTTCACGATTGCCGTTCATCATTTGTTTCTAAGAGCCGCCCCTTATCTGATAAACAATTCAAATGTTTATGGCTCTTTCGTTTATGACTGATCGAAATTGATTTGTCTGTTGTGAGATTTTGTTTCAGCGATTTCATGGAACGACATGAGTATTTATTTGTGTGGAAAGAAGTGATTTTCTACGTAACATAGAAAGTCAAGCTTTTGGGTAATGTTGTTTGCATAAAAAAGTTTAGGGAGAACAAGTAAGAATGAATGGGTACCTGGGCTTAGGAAGAACATTTTTGCTCAGGAAAAAGAGAGTAAAACAAAAGTTTTTTTTTTATCGTCTCGAGCCTCGCAACCTAGTTTTTCGTCCTTTCTTTACAAAATAGACTAGTACCAGGCGTTCTTCTTTTCTTTCTTGTTATAAAATGTTACTGCCAATTTTTTTTACGTTGTTCCACCAAAAATATTTTCTTTTACATTTGAATACAGCCTCAGTGCCTTTACTATTATTTATGTAATAAAGAAAATATATTTGTAGGGTTTATTCGAGTAATAATTGATGTCACGTGAGTCATAGGACGTAATTCCCAACCGGTACATTACCTTGGTCAGACGGGTTCAATAAAAGCCGAAACGCTATAAAATATTTTTATATAATCTATTATATATTTAAAGTTACAGTAGGTAAAGGTTTATTTTGTTTATTTTTTTCTGAGTAATATTTCTGTTTTTTTTAATTAATTAATTGATCGATAGTTTATTTTACTGGAAAGCATTTAGGGAAGAACCTAGGTGTAAACTGTCCAAACTCAACAGTAAAACAATGTATATAAATTACTAAATATATTTGATTCACGTTATATTCCACATAAATAGCATAATATTTTACCGGCAAATATGTAGCGGAAAAGGAACAACATACAGGAATAAATTGAGGAAACCGTAAGACATGTTTTTTAATTAATTACAAAAACAAATAACTCGTTGTTACAAAATATTTGACGTGATTAAGCACGCGCAATGTCGTGCGATGGTTACCTGGTGAATTAATTAACATAATTATTGAAACAATTTGTACTCACAGCTGGACACATGGCATTCATTCAGAACACACTGGTAGATTATCCAGGATTCCAATTCAATCATAGTTGAAGCGGTCATTTTCGACACAAATAAAATCGCACACAGTCTATAAATCAAAAGTCAGGCCTTATTCTAACAAAATATATCACTGCATCTCTATTCACGTTAAAAGCTAAATATTTTCAGTCAATGTTTTCAATTTGTAAATAAAACGCGCGGTTTACAACACGGAACGTTGTTTTGATAGGTATCGCCCACATAGGATCGCGAGCTGAATGATTTGATTGGACCTTCGAGCCATATCGGCCCGCCCGACAGGAACCCGGAAATTTTGTGTAGTGTTGCCACTTTATTTATTGATCTACCACTACCCCGAACTTGCTGTCAAACGTCAAATAAATTATTAAAAAGTCAATTTTTTTTGCTCACTAATATTCTTAGTTAAGCCATTGTAACATTTTACAGATATATTTACGGTAGATTAATCAAATTGTCATGATTACTGTTTTCATATGATTTTCTTAGGTTGTGTTATTCATCATCATTTATTTTATCAGGTAACATTCAAGTTTCATAATAAGTCGCTTTTTGAATAAATACCAAAACATTAAAAACTAACCTTTTCAATTAAAACTATTTTTTCAAAGCCCTTCAAGATTAATAAACTCCCATTAGTATTGCAGAAACTATAATCTTGGCAACATTTTATCATAGACATCGCGCTGTGACATAGAAGTCCACAACGTCAAAATTATTTATACCTAATCGATTTTACTTGAATTGATAAAAATTAAGAAAATGTACTGAAAATCATTATTCCTATTTCAAAGGAAGGCAAGGAATAAATATGTTTTTAATTATTATCATTTTGACGCTTTGGTGGCCGAGGGGTATTTTATTTTCCTCAGTTTTATGTAAATAAAAAAAATGAAAAGACCGAAATCCTTAAATCAGTGGTGTTAAAAAAATAATATTTATGTTTTTGATATACTTTTATAGGAATAAACTCATCATTTAAACAACACGCGAAAGGGTGTTCCTTAAAGAGTTCCTTCAAAACAATAAATAAGTCGTATTTTTAGCGTAGGACTAGGACTATCATTAAGTTCCGCAAGATATTGATTATCATTCATTATTCATATTATTATTTTTCAGTCGTTTTATAAGGTCTTGTTATTTTATCTAATGCTAAAAAGTATTCGATTATTTGAATCGATTAATCCGATTTGCCTTGAGTTACCTTTTTCGTGTGTGAACAACACTATCCAAGCAGCTGTCAGACAGAACGATCAGTCTGTTTTGTTTTTGGTTTTTACAAGTGCTGCGTGCAGTAGAAAGTGGTGTTTATTTGTAAATATTGTAAAATTGTAAATACTAATATTTTTGGTGTATCTGTCATCTGATTTGTGATAACATTGAAAGTGAAAGTGTTTTATGGAAATCCAACTCGTTCTAAACAAGATTTGCGTTTTCTGAGGTGAGTTATTTTTACGAACGATGATCAAACACCTGTCGTAGCGTACGTAATTTCTATGCAAATGCAATTCATTGTTTAAAAATAGTTTCATTATAATTTCGTAATAAGTTCAAATCTGTTGTTTTGTCTGGAACGTGGGCCAGTTGCGCTGTTTCGTGTAACCTTGAGCGAGCGAAGTGGAGTGTCATCGTCTAATTCGGCCTTATGCTTATGCCCTACAAGTATTTATAAGGCAACGTAAATACTTCGGCTATGTACTTATAGAGAAAACAGCTATTCGCACTGCTCACGTGTTATAAAACGTTTTCCTATGTAGTGAGAACATCCTTTTGTTGGTAATTGGAATGATTATACTGAATAAATATTGATATTCAATTAGTTAATCGCTAATTAAATCAAGATTTTATTGCTGGATAGGTCTCATTAGTGAGACCACAGACATAAGTTTACACCTTCATAAACAAGTAGAGTGTCATAACTTCATTATATTCAACCTCCTTGCTGCATTATCTAGTGTAGAACTAAGTGCTAGGTGATTTTCTAGGTTGATCTTTAGGCCTTTAATGATACCAATTAAGTTCTACATCACTATTTTATAGCCTCTGCATTACAAAACCTAGGTAGTTTAGTTTCATAACTATTTTTATACTCTGTGTGCATATTATTGAGAAATTAATGATAGTTGTTTCACAATTTCAATATTACACATGTAATCCTGAGAGTTATTCTTATAGTGTTTTAGCAAGTAAATAATAATTAACAATTGTATTTATTGCTGTTTAATTTCACGTGTACAGAATAAAATAAATTCTATCTAGTTTTTGAGTAGGTTTGCAGGTTTCTACAGGCCAGTAATTCAATACAAGATATTGAACTTCCATGGTAAATTCTGCTTCAACAAAATTAAATACAGGCTCGTTCACTTCTTTTCTGCTCCTCAAAAATGGTACTGCATTTAAAAAGAAAAGAATCTTATAACTAGTGTAATGGCATTCCTAATTAGTAGTACAAACAATAAAATTACTAACAGGTTCTCCAAACAGCCAGTTGTAGATTCTGATAAGGACTGTTATCAGCCAATGGTTCCATGCGTCATATTAGCATCACTCACCTGCTTTGCAAATAAAAAATTATAGTACACAGCATTGATAAGATTAGACAAACATTAATAGAATAATGTTAGTTTTGTCTGTTTAAATTTTAATTATATTGATAGGTTACAGATTTTTAATAGTTTGGACCTTCACTAGAATACACGCTGTTGCTCTCAGCTTTGTCTACGTGAATTTCTCTTTTATATTTTTATCGATGGGAAATCATCAGAATGATCCCCCCGCTGTGGGTGGCAGCGTGAGGGAGTGTTAGACTGACTAAAACCGACCTTGTTCCTTCGGGACCCCTTTGTGTGCCAGGGCCGCGTTAACTCACAACCCGCAGCCCCTCTTTCACCCCCTTAAGGATGGAATGTCCAAAAATCCTCTCTTAGTGCGCTCCCCTACACTTCTTAAGATACATTCATACCTCTGCTATGCTCAGTAGTTTCGGCTGGGTGTTTGTGCGGAAGACTTTTATGCATTTATTCAAGTTTATCACTCTGGATAGAGACTTCAGTTTCAAATAATGCTTATTTGTTCGCTAAGCTTCTCTAGAGAAGAGGTAGTGGAATTTTTTATACAGTCAAATATAAATAAATTGCTCTCCATGCGTTAAGATAAAACCTGAAAACTATAGTTTTCTATAGATTGTCTTTTAAAAGTAGTCCAAAATAAGCTCAAATTTGAAACTCATATTGTAACAAACTCTTACAGTATGCTTTAGTTAGACTAAGCAAATATAACAGAAGCATACTTAAATACAATGTTTTTATGTCCATGACAAATACAAGGTACCGACATGTTTACCTGCGTTAGTCATCTTTATTTTTATTCTTCAGATTCAGAAAATTTAAATAAGGAGATAAAATCACGAATTTGTAGTTTTATTTATTCTTATCTTGTTCTGAATAAACAAATGATACAACACTTTTATTTTTTACTACAAAGGTTAGCTCAATATCATTGATTACAGTTTAGTATTCTTTACTACATTAAGTATCTGCGGTTTCCAGTGGTTTCACCTAGTATTTCAAGGAAACTTCTTTCCGGTAGCTGGATAAAATGTAGTTTAAGTCACTCGAGGACACTGGACCAGTGTAGCTTTCTAATAGTGAAAGAATTTTTTAAATTGGTTCAGTTGTTTCAGAACTCTAAAAATACAAACAAAAATGTTTCATCTCTATAATATTAGTATCTTAGACATTACCTTACCTGTTTCAAAATGTTTATTAAAAACAGGTACCTAATATGATCATTGTCTTTCATACCAATTTCCTCCTGCTGACACAACCAATATTTATTAAGTGACACAGCGCTTGACTCTTCAAAAAATCCAAGGGAAAACCTGTGACTGACACAAAGTACTGAACCTTATGTAGCTGTGAGGAAAAGAAGGCTATGCCCTAGAAGCTGCCAGTGGTTTCACTCATTTACCGGGGAACTACTCCGCGCACCCGTATAAAGAGTGTAGCTTACAACCTTCCTCTATCTAAAACTGAAATAATTTTCCAAATAGGTCCTGCAGTTCCTGAGATTATGCGCGTTCAACCAAACACTCTTGAGCTTTGTAATATTAGTATAAGATTAATTCAAACAAAGGAACATCTGTAGTAAAACCGATTAGTGTAACTACCCACTTGCAGCTTCTTTTTGTACAATCTTTCATACACAACTGACGTCATGTCTCGTCATAAAGACGTCTGGCGATATCCTGAGTTTGTCAGAAGATAATTTCTCAAATACTATATTTGAACACTCTTTGTCATTGATTTTATCATGTTTATTTTTGCCCCTTCTTTTAAATAAAGCAAAGCAAGCTTGAATGACAATATGTAGGTATTAACGCAAAAATGCAGAAGGAAGGAAAAAAATGTATTGCTAATGATAATAATAATAATGGCGTCCTAGCCGATTATCGGCCACGGCGGCTGTTCTCATATAAGGAGATCAGCCAGCTGCGCAGGACATATTATAGTGCACAAGCATTTGCGCAGACACAGGTGCACTCCCTATTCCCTCACTCTCATAACCCGATGGGACGGCAATCCGACACGACCGGTGAGAGATCAGGCGCAGGACCGACATTAACGTGCTCTCCGATGCACGGGTGTATCAATCACCAACTTCCAACTCCGGGCTGCTTTATGAAAGTTTCTAAAACCCACAAAGCGATTTCGGCCCGTCCCGGGAATCGAACCCGAGACCTCGTGATCTGCAGCCGCCTATGCGACAACTAGACCAACGAGGCAATGTATTGCTACACTTAACTTAAAAATATAGCTTTGAATCTACTTACTCTGCAAATCCTTGTAATTTTCCTCAGTTTATTGCTAAATTGGTACAACTCTGACAAGAAAATACTCTTAGCAAATGACGTGATACGATAAGCATTAGCTTAATCAATTGATTAGATAATTTTTATACATAATAACTAATAACAAATTGATAATGGGTTATCTATCACGCTTTTCGTCACTGGCCTAAACTCCTTCATGACTCAATAATAAATATCTACATTTAAGGTCATCAAAAATGCTGAATGACTAACTGTGGGCTGCACCATTTAACTAGGTATAGTAATAATCGAACCTTGTGAAGAGCTCGTGGCTAAGTCAAAGCCGCGCGGATCGATCGATCATAAGGTTAAGCAACGCTTGGCGCGGTCGGTCCGTGGATGGGACCATCTTTCATAACGAGTTCTTTCCGTGTTTCGGAAGGCACGATAAACAGTGGGTCCCGGCTGTCATTTGAAACATCTTTGGCAGTCGTTACGGGTAGTCAGAAGCCAGAAAGTCTGACAACCAGTCTTACAAGGGGTGCCAGGTTACCCGGGTAATTAAACTGGGTTGTGGAGGTCAGATAGGCAGTCGCTCCATGTTAAAACACTGGTTCTCAGCTGCATCCGGTTAGACTGGAAGCCGACCCCAATATAGTAGGGAAAAGGCTAGGCAGATGAGTAATAACCGAACCATTTTCAATTGTAATAAAAACGCTGATTTAACCAATAGGCGTCAATAATTTAATTTGTCATTCATATAGTTAAATGGTGCAACGGTGCAACTCTCTCTAAAAACAGAATGGTTAGTTTCAAATTCCGAAATGCGGACATTTGTGGCATTCTTAGGGCCCCGAATGATGCTGGTGTGTCTAGGACTACATAAGATCTTGTCTGTGCCTAAAAAAGGTTTTATTAAGCTGCTTTCGGAAAAAGAAGCTTTTGTAGATCGCAGACCACAAAAAATAGAGACCATGAAACATGCAAGTTTCTGCAAACGATGCTGCTTTCGTCATCGCACATGTATCTAAAACCAAATTAATACGTCTTAAGTACTTGTTTGTTAGAGAAATGAAAGTCCTCATGTAGCTCCAAGGTCCTTTCATTAAGAGCAATCAACTTAGACCGTCATCCACGAAAAAAGACAAATTCAATTAATTCTTCTATGGGTATTGAGTGATTGCATTTTTTTGGATGTTAATGGTGACATAACTTCTAAAATTGAACAGTGGTACTTCCCAAGGACTGGAAACAGAAATGAGTATTTAAATTGAATTGAAATCTCTCGTAAATTGACATGTTTGAGGCATTGTTAGAAGGTAATACGGTTACAACTGCCGCATACCAAAACCTAATACAATACCACTTTCTCTCATGCATTGCCATGTGTAGAAATACGATTCGGTTCGCAATAACCATCGGTTCACAAAAACTCATTGCGAAAGTTGTTCGTATTGATTTGATGTTGCTTTAGGTGATGGCCAACCTGTATTTCAACCTGTCGCTCCAAAATTGTGGAACTGCATTTACCAGCGCAGTTTGTATGATCAGATTGCGGTCTCCGAAGCCAGAATCTAAAGGATGGCAATTATGAAAAAATGAGCATCTAATTATAAGAGAAAAGCGTAACCTCACAGATTTGCCTATCCTGTTAAAAGCAATAGATTTTTAGAAGTCATCACATCATCATCAAGTAACTTAGATACTTGTAAGTACGTGTATAGGGTTTTCAAGAAGAAGAACATAAACGAAAGAATTGTATATTCGTATAAACCAAAAGCAATAAAATACTTATCCAATCTACCTTTGACTCGCTCAAGTCTTCGACAAGCAGGACTCTAATGACATTCAGCCGTGATAAGTCATGCATAATGAGGCCAAAGATTCCTTCCGCGCCATCGACCAGAACCCTAGCTCCAAGTACCAAGAATATCTCGCTAACTTATCCATACCTAAGAATGTAGATTGCATGCGTTTTACCAATATGATGCCATTATTGAACTGTGAGAAAATGAGTACCTAATGCGTGTGAATATATCATAAAAACATGGAGAAAGTGTTGAACGTTGGTACAGATAAAGAATCCAATAAAACACAAGTGCGATTGAATGCCTCGATGACATCGGAACATCTGAAAGTCATGATGGGTATTGGTGAAAAAAATATGATGAATTCTGGCACAGCGCCAGGGTTTAAAGATACGTAGGTACTTCCTAGCTAAGTGATACAGTCATTACTGAGTGAGGTCTTCGAGTTTTCTCAAGCATTCCTTTAAGTCTCTTATTTAAAACGAAATGAACTTAGATCTATGGACATTGCATTTTAGAGAGGTTCGTAACTGACATCATATTTTTTTATAGCCAAGCCAAATTCTCCCTTTTGTTTTAGAAGGCTTCTCTTTTAATTCTTATACATTCACGGCGAATTCATCGACCCTCAAACATTCATTTGGCAAGGTTGAATTTCTGTAAAGCAATTTGCTTACGCATGCTAAAAATCAATACATTATACCTACAGCTAAGCTAATTAAACATTATCGTAAGGTAATTAGTGGAAAGGTTCATTGTTCTTTGTTTCGTAATGAGTTTGTTTCAAGAATATCCACAAAATAGGGTTTATAAGCCCACGCAAGAGCGGAAACTAAATTTATTCGGATGGAACCACGGACCGGTCTAAAAATAAAGGAGTAAAACGCAGACAATAAAAACATCACACAGCGGACACGCAACAGATCCCGAAGGATAAAAATAAGCCCAATTTGGACCACGTGTGGTTCCTTTGATACTGGAGGGAAAACTTTCCATTCCAACTTCCCACAAAGATGGGTGGCGTCGTGGCGTCACTGAAGCTCGACGTCAATCATATGCAGAGCATTACCATTCAAGTAACCGCAGCACCAATAAACAGTAATGTCCCTCTGTAACTATGAGATTCAATGTCATTATGAATGGGTTGGACGGTTATGAATCTGCCTGTGACGTACCCCAAGATACACACGTCATCAGGCTATTGTATGATGCTATATGAGAGCAAGTCCCTACGTCATGTGAAGGGCCTGTCGTAAATTTTCTGATTTATTCGTTTCAAGATAAAGAATTCAATATGGATTCAAAACAAATCTAACCTTGTCTAGCTAGAATCGAAGCCTGCTAGTTTTTTACTAACATTTTTATAAGATATTCAAAACATGCAATTTGAAACCAGACAGTATTGTAATACCTTGAAAAGCAGAACAACGTGAAGTATGTCTAGGTTTTCCCGTCAAACCACTTACATAACTTATGTAAAATGTGCTAATTTTCAATATAGCCACATTTTTAGCGCTTCAGTGTTAATTAAGTAAACAAAAGCGCTGAGAACTGCCAGGTTGCTCAATTTGGGAAATATAACGCTTTCAGTTTGTAATTAGTAAAACTGACCTCCGTGTTTCCTTTTTTATTGCTTTGTTATTGTTTTTTTTCGTTCAAGGAAGTCGATGCCGGTTCGTTTCCTTATGTTTTGATACGTTGATTCGAATACAAACATGAGTCACGCCTAGGTCTCTTGTCAGTTTTATTTCATTTGCTGTCTTATCTACAGTATGCTAGGTATTTGTGCCATTAGACTTTAATTGATAAGGCTTATGAGTCAATCGCGCGGATTAAGGCATAAGGTCAATCTAAAATTGGCTTGTTTCTGATGGAAGAACTATAGGTATACTTACGTTTTAAATGAATTTTATTACTATCCCCGTTAACATCTCCTTATTAGGCATTAGGATAGCTACTACAAAATCAACTACAATACAAAGAGTTGATTCCTACGCTAAGATTTAGTCAGGATCTACTTTTATGGCCAATCAGTGTAGACTGATGTAGGTGTCGTTTAGTGTAGGATGTATGATTGTATGGACATAATAAGTATCATTAACATGTTTATCTTCATTCAGAATTAACCTGACCTCTGTGGCAAATTAAAAGCAATTTACAGTTTTCGAACAAAATGAACAGCTACATGATGTAGTCTCAAATTATTATATTCAACAATTAAATTATGTAAATAAATTCCATTTCAAGACGTCACGATACATAATTCACAAACACAATAGTACCAACTCTAGTAAAGATTGATCGTAGATGCGATAAATGAACGTTAGCGTGCATTTACCTGCTCGATTAGTATTCTAATTATGTTTGTTATTCGATACCGTCACATGTAAATAAACAACAGTCGCCATATCACAAAGACCTTCGTCTTATTGACTTCTAAAACGTCGCATGTCCGAACACATACATAATTAACTGGATCAGCAGAACTGGCAATTTGAATCTATTTAAAACCTTGTGTAGGTGGTGGTACGTTTCATTATTGCTCACGATGATATTTCTGCTCTCAATTCGTCATTTTCGGTGCTGGCAAGTCTCGCTGTAAACACTGTTTTTTGTCCAATAAATAACAAAATATTATTTGACTCGTACTTTAATGTGCATGTGGTTTGCGCAGTTGGCTTGTTGGCGGGCGAGGTACTATCGATTTGCGTTCAAGACCTACGAGGACTTTATATTTTGGTGACTTGTCACCGTTTTCCTTTTTAAAGTTTTGGATTTGAAGAACTCCTTTTGTTTCAGGGTAGGTAAGCCGGGATGGTGATGGAAGCCGACCCTATTGCTGGCAAACATACTGATGGTAAATATCTCCTTCACTTTTCAATAAATGTTCAATTCCTTCTCGAACTTTCTGCATAATTTAGGTCTTTGAATGAATAACACCGAGATCTTTTTGACTTTCAGAAAATATTTCATGGAACACTTACCACAGTAAGCTAAAACTATTCCAATTTCGTGGAACTATTTCTCCAAGCTTGGTCAACCATACCCGTTTACATAATTTTGCCACAAATATGTAAATACGTGGTTGATTTCATGATTTTTATTTGAAACAGAAGCGTTCCTTTTAGATCTACTATACGTACATCTTGAAACTATCTAGCCTTGTTCAGTTGTCGTTGACCGTGGCGCGCTACATATCGTGTTGCGTTAATTAAACTATCTCATGTTAGGTACTGCTATATTTATAATACTGTATTTAATTTCAATAACATGTGTCAGACGGGTATCACGTCCCGCATGACGCCTATCGTTCCAATTTTTTCTACTTTTTGTTCACAAGTCGTTGGCCCAAATTTCGTCTGCTTGACGCCTCGTTATAAATACAAGGCACGTCTCTGTTTTATCTCAATGCCTGGCTTAAGTTATGGACAGATCAACGATTTGGACGCTTAAATGGGACATGTTTATGACAACAATAGAAGATTATCATACAATATCTCCGCTATAGATGACAATTCGATTTTATCAATTCCAATACGACTGTCGTTAGCGTTGTTCCTAGTTTTATTATTAGATTGAAACTTGATAAGAGTATTTTTCTCGCGTGTGGAATGTGTCGATAAATCTATTTCTGATTTTACAGAAATACAAGCATCATTTTCTGTACCTTATGTTTTTTTGTGAAGGTTAAAATGCGGAAACATTTTTCTAACCAAACAGAACTTGAATACAAGAAAAACGTATTCAGATACCCCGGAAACCATGCTAGCCGTAAACAGAATCTTCAGATCACCTAATTTACTTTAACGGGAACTAAATTTTCTGGACACACCGCAGCCAGACATATGGTTGCTTTGATCTTAAATCGTGATTTGTAGCCCTAGCTGGCGCCTTAAAAATAGTTCTTCGAACTTTGCAAAGCTGGGTAACGCTATATGGATAGCTTTGGAAGTATTTGGCTCATCGAAAAGACAAGTAATCCTTTGAAATGATGACCTATTGGTTTACAGTTACATTGAGCATAAGTTCGTGTTAGGAATTTTCTACACAATCTTGTCAACTATTGTGATAATTATAAATAACTAGAACCATGATTCACCATGCATATTGATAATGGTGTTTCCTTTAACGTAGACAATGCAATCTGGAGATCTCATTTATCTGATAGTAAATCTTTGGCGTCATATTTGTGTCGAAAATGACGAATTCCGATTTCTTGTGATGAAATGCGCTGAAAATACTAAAAATGTGTGAATTGCATGATAAATCGAAACAACAATTTACCAATATTCAATGTAGCGTAACTTTATCCGATGACTTTGAATGGCGGGCTTATTCAGATTGGCCATTGATGTTGTCAATCGAGTCGTACGGTCTTGCTCCGTCGCTTCCATTGTGCTCAACTTTTATTTGCATATAATCAGAAACATCGCTGTGACGCCACTGACGAATTAATTTCGGTTTTGGTGAATAATGCATATTTTTGGATTGTTTTTATTTTGACTTCATTGGGATTAAAAAAAAATTAGAGCCCACTGGAGGATTTCTGAAGTTTCAAAGATGGTATACGTTACAAGTGATCCTGTGCTCGGTGCACTTTTTCGTCTATAGTTCTTGCTATCATCGCCGCACGCTTTGGCTAGCTCATCTTTTAACCTTGGCATTTTCTTATTTGATATAGGCTTAAATGTCAAGCTTGTACTACCACGAAAATTGTGTCTTTAGCTTCTTCTCTCTTGTAAGCGACTGAGCATCGGTCCTGTCTGCTTAGGAAAAAAATACTCTCTCAAATGTCAAATCTAGAGTGTATCTTCATTATTATACGATTATCTATGGCAACTATATACATTTAGAACAATTTCAAATAGGATAACTCTTACAACATTTAGGTCAATCAAAACCCGAGCCATTCATAATTAATGTCCCCAAATACAGCCATAGTGTCTCCAGTTGAAGGACTGACCGCAATCAAGCGTATTAAATTGTTATCCAACCCATCCATTGTTCGTGACACACTTCCTTACTGAGGCCTACTATGGTCTCGTAATAAGCAGGCCAGACCCGATTTGACATTTGTGTGAAAGCCATTGCTCGCTATAATCATTTCGGAAATGAGTTTATGGTCTTCTAAAACGCAATGGTTACTGTATTAGGTCAAGTAAGGCTTGTAATCCCTTATTCGTGATAATCCAGTTAGACGATAACGTCGACGTGACTTTTCCCAGGTAGCCTTTGATAAAATTATCCTTGAAGCACTAATCATCGTTCCAGAAAAATATCACGGGTTTTTTTTCGTTCACAATAAATTCTATGGGTTATTCAATAAGTATTGATAGGTATATATTTTCCGTACGTGTTTCTGTATAGTTCAATAGTTAATTAATCGTGTAGGAGAGCAGTCATAGCGTTGTATTTGCATAATTTACCTCAGAAGCTTAAACAAAATGAGTGAAGAGTCAAGTATGTATTCTTAAGTTCCTATTGCATAAGTAAGCTGGTATTCAGACCACACTTGCCATATAGAAAGAAACTCGGACATTCTCAAAATAAACCCATCATATACACACGAACCAGAATTTAGATTATGAATCAATACTTCTGTTATAAATAGTAGTCTGTGATGCGTTATTTTATCACGACTTGTCTTTTCAGAGAGAGTGCACGGTGCAGCGCTGAAAGCGCGGGCGGGCGGTGACGTCATTACTCCGGAACGGTCTGTTGGAACCCTCGACCTCAACATGTCGTTCACAACACCTTCCAACTTGGTGCTCACACCTGCACCTGAATGTAAGTTGTTGATAGATCTATAGGTTTACTGAAAGAATGTTTCAACTAAAATTCACATTAGATCTGTATGCCAGGGATCTGGGAAAGATTGCCAATATGCAATAATTAGCTAAAGCTGAGTAAATAGACAAATAAGGTTTCCAATTTAAAGAGATTATTGCCGTTGACGAAGCTTTTATGTGTATTTTTAATATCCACCCACAGAAGCTTAAACCTCCGCAAGAAACTGTATAATGACATTTCGTTTTTCCACCAGGTCGAAAGCTTTCCCGTGGAATCTCCCGTGCGACCGACAACGAGGGTCTTGTGTGGGCGTTACGCAACAATACAGAGCCTGAACCTAACACGATCAATTCAGATCACATACTCCTGCTCCCAGATATATCTGTCTACCCACCTGATTTTCGGTAAGCGTAATTGTATTATTATTGCATACTTGCAAAGAGTCAGGACTCTTCCATTTACTCTTGTACTAAATGCAGATTGTCTTTATGTTATTTTTGACGCAAGGCCGAAGAGTCATGTTCAATAAAAACACGACATGACAGCCCATCATTCGCGCCCTAAATTAGGACCACTCCGCATGCCATTGTTTTGATTAAACCAAATGGATTTCCGCAAACCAATGTTCGGTTTGATTAATCGCTTCGACGCGGTTGTTTCTATAAATCGTATGAACGAACATCCATTTGCCGAATTGCCGAATTTTAGCTTTGAAACATGAACATGACTTGCGAGACTGGAAAAAAAAAGACAAGCGTTTGCTCTAAGCACGCCACCTAAGCACGCCACCGCTCTTGGCATTTAGCATTTTTTGGATTGATGCCCTTTAAATTAGTCACGAATGACAAATATAGGTGTTAGACCGTATACGTGTATGTACGTTTGTGGTGCGTACGCTCGGTCGGCAGCTAGCCATGTTGACGAGCGTTGCACACGCAACCGAACCGTTTGCGACTGCCGTTGAACTTTCTGTTATTGTTTACCGTTCTTTAACCTTTTCGTGTTTCGGAGACATGAATTCGGCATTGGACACATTGATTTTAGCGTAGCAGGGGGAATGCAGGCAATATGTGAAATTGAATGCCTGGTTTCTCATGGTTGCTAGAGGAAAAACATATTGAATGAGCGGCACGTGCCGATAAACATCAGTTAAGTAGAATAGGAAAATATTAGTTAAACTACATGTTATGTTACAATGTTTTCCATGATTAAGTAAATACGCATTTGACCATTATCCTGAAACATTTTTAACACTGACCTCACAGCGAGAATAGTCGTAAATTGAAGCCAACCCTCTGTAACTAACTGCTTCATCCTAAAAAACTTAAATACAACATTAATTTCCAGAACGTTCCTAGAAAAGGACCTTCTAGAGACAGCTACCCTAGTGACCCTAGAGTCAGCCAATATACTGAACTGGTGGCGCCACGGCCGAGTGCCCGGGGCTCCCCGGCTGCTGCCGCTCGCAACCTCAGGCGACGGCAATTGTTTGCCGCATGCAGCTTCGCTCGCGGCGTATGGCTTCCACGACAGACTGCTCGCTTTGAGGACTAAAGTTCAAGCTTTGCTGTCTGGAGAAGGTGGTGAAGTACTTACAAGTAAGTCTTACTATTTTGCTTAGTAATTTTCATTATTATATTAAACTTTATTGAAAAATATTAACCCGTCATGGACGGCAGACGACGCTGATCCATGAGGAGTATCTTATGACAGTGTTGGTTATCTTTTCTTCTATCAGATGACAGAAATAAAAAATCTAGTAATTTACCAGAATGTAATTCAATGGATGTTATAATAACATCGGGTGTTGAACATAATTTAATATCTCTTCTCCAGACGCAATAAAACGCCGCTGGCGCTGGTCAGAAAGCATATCCCTCCGCTCAGCCGGGCTAACCCCCTCGGAAGCGGAATGGGAACACGAGTGGGCGCAGTGCGTGACCGCCGCGTCGCCCGAGCCGGCGCGAGCGACGCCGGCCGCCGCACCACACTACGCGGCCTTAGAACATTTGCATGTGTTCGCCTTGGCACATGTCATGAGGAGACCTGTTATTGTGTTCGCTGATGTCGCTTTGAGGGTGAGTGTCTTTTGTGGTACTTGGGTCAGGTGGGAGTACGACATCGAAGAGAAACAATTAACATCTGCTTTCCGATTCTCTGGTGGGTTTCAGATTAGTTGAAAATTATGATGCGAAAATTCTTGCATCTAAATACTAGAAGTCTATCAGAATCTTTTGAAGACCAATCCGCTCTAAGACATTTAATTCAAGCATAATTGGTTACCTCTCCTCACATTTTCAGCGCTGTAACACACTTTAAACTAACACATCTAATAAAAATCATCATCAACATGCCTTATGTTCCTACCTTCCCCAATTGCAGGACTTCCGCGGCGACCCAATAGCACCCATCCCATTCGGCGGCGTGTACTTACCGCTGGAGTTGTCACCGGACGCGTGCAGCAAGACGCCCATACTCCTAGCGTATGATGCAGGGCACTTCTCTGCCTTAGTGCCCTGCGAACCATTGCCCACTGACGGGGCTAGAATGCCGTTGGAAGATAATGCTGGAAACCCTATGCCTATCAGGTTATTTTGTGAATACATTTATCGTATTTAAAACAAAAATGTTTCACTTCTATTGAAGAACCCTGCTTAAAATTCTTTTCGCTCGTTTTTGAGTTTATCAAAAACAGTCGGCAGAAAACTTAGTCTTATATCTTGTTCTCTTGCTTTACCCTGTCTCACCAAAATGCGTATTCCATTTTCAGATTCAACGTAGACCCCGGTGAAGACTTCAGATGGGACGTAGAACCTGATCAGAAGACAATCAACAACATTCTACCAGACGAGTACCAACGCTCTTCCATGCTGGCCGCGTACTTAGACCTCGAGCGAATCGAGTGCATCTCCCTGAACCAACCGCCTGAGGAACTCCGAAGATCCTTAGACGCACTTTCGACCAAAAGTTCGAAGCAAATGAATTCTGTAGCCAAACAGTTCGGAAGTATTGGTCGGTCTATGAGCAGTAAGTTGAAGAAGAATTTTGGTTCGATGGCGAAATTGACGGGCAAAAGTAGTGGGAGTCATAGCAATCCTGAGGAGAGTTTGATGAGAACGCAGTCGACCTGTGAAGTGCTGTGCTGCCGGGTGTTGGCGGCGAGAGCGCCTGTGCAAGAGGAGATGGTCAAAAATTATCTTAATGAGGCTTGGATTGGGTAAGTTTCTTGTAATTTTCAATTATGTTTCGCAACTTTTTGATCGTCTTGATTATACTAAATAACAGCTGTCTCGTATTTTTTCACCGGATAATGAAGAGCATATTCCATAATTGTGACAACTATTTTCTATTTACCTATTATGCTCATTATGAAATGTGATAAACGATATGAACATTAATAAATATTACGATTGTTCCTACATTCCACGCTACTTTTTAATACAGATTTATATCTATATGTATAGAAAAGTGGTGACTGGATCGAAATACTCTTCTAAGCATAACTCATGTAATATTTCAAATTCCAGGTACACCGCCGAAAAGAACCGCAAAGAACAGCCAGTTGGACCGAGCCAGCCCCGATACGGCACTGGGCGGTCACAGTTCTATGCGGAAGCCGAACGGCCGGCACACGAGGCTGCCCGCGCCGCCACCAGCACATCACACAAGAGCGCGCGAGCCCCGGCGGACAGAACATTGTACCTCAGCCGTTCAACATTCTACGACGACCGTCCCCCCTCCCCCAAGCCGTGCCGTGCCCCCCTCTGCATGTACTACGGCAGCGCTGCCAATGGCGACTACTGCTCTCGATGCTCACGACTACAGTGACCACCATGTGATATAAACTTTACGTGACGTAAGTAAAGCGAAGCTATTTTTTTTTCTAAAAAAAAAATCTTAAATATCGAACGGGGTTCTGAATTCAAAATTTGAAATTATAGTAATTTTATTTTTTTATTCAAACGATATTTTTTAATGCCCAACTGTCGTCTCTCATACTAACATAAAGTTAGGTTATGTTAAGTTTAGCGTTAACTTTCGAATTAGGCTTATTACTTTAATTATTAATTTAAAAGTAATAATAATGTTTGCGTGGGTGATATTTTTTTTATTGTTACTTAGATTTAGTAAGTCACCTTTGTGTTTGCCCCACCATTATTAATAATGCATAATAAGTAAGTGAGCACAGATAATATCTGTGATTTATTAATTGTATCATATTACTCGTCATTATCAGGATAAGCAACCATAGGCGTATTAAGGTTTGTAAAAAATAATAAAAACTAAACCAATTATTAATATCAAACCAGGACATTTGTCCTATAGTTCTTCCCTACATTAACAAAGACATTAAAGCGAGTTACATCTTCTCTCCTTCAATATACGCCTGTGGTCTGAATGATCTATGCGACTGTTATATTATCAAGTGCCAAAAAGTGGCTTCTAAACGTATTTTACAAAAGTATTTGGAGGAAGTAAATGTCTATGAGTGTTTAAGTAACAAATTGTGTTCAAAATTCAGTGCCAGGTTGAAATGGGAAGTAAATTTTGGACAATACGGCGTTGACGCGATCCATACATTTATTTGAATTAATATAGTATTTAATGGCAAGTGTAAAACAGGGTCAGATCTGTTTAGACCCAACGTGTATACCTTAAAAATTATGTTGCCTTTATAATCGTGTCTTCTCGCATTGAAAAATGTACCATGAGTATTTTTATTATATTTTAAATTGAAAATTATATTTAGGGTGTATTGTAATAAATGTTCAAATGTATTGGCGGCTAAACTATCAGATTTATATAAAAACATAGAGATACTTAAAGATACTATGAAAAATATTTATCATACATAGAATGTACCCTTATGAATGTTTACTACTTATCTTATAAATTATATTATACCTACTGTGAGTAGGTTGCAGCTTAAATTCTAACCATAGCCTTGTGGAATTGTGATTTACAGGTTATGTACAAAATAGAGGCATACAGATGTATATTTTTTCATTTAATCATCCGACTACCTCATTGATGCAGCAATTTAATGTTTAAAGTAAAGCCTATGACTGATTGAAATATTTTTGTGGAAAGAAGTGCTTCCAATGATGTTTCGGAAATACAAATAAAATTTATTTTCTTTACTCAACTTTTAAACTTTCACTGAATGTGGATTTTCAACTGAATTCCAGTATTATCTGATATATATGTGACATGTACCACTTCTACTATCTCAATCAATCATAATTGCCTGGTAAACCAAATTTGGACTCAGGGTAAAATTTCGATGCACTAAAAATTCCTAAAATAGTTATTGTATCCAATCCAATATATAAAATAAAAGTAACGAGCTTGGAGATTCTCTCCGTCCTTAATTTGCTGATTTAAGAAAAACAAATATTAAAGTTTGGTTTCACCAATATCAAAGGGTATCATTAACAAACATTGTGAAAATCTCTCATCAATGTGAATTTAGGCAGCGGTGAAACCAAGCTTTTATTATTAAAAAATGATCTTCTAGTCCCGTATGATAGAATACTTAGTTGTTAATGTGATAGTTATAAGTGCAGTGATTACCTAATTAATTACTGATGTTATAAAAATAATTAAAAATCAGTTGCATAGTGTGATCATGTTGTTTGTTTTCACTCTAATTGTTAATTTTCAAACTTCTGTCCTACTAATATCTGTTGTTTAATAAATAAGTGTACCTATACCTATGTATAACTTAATAGATCTGTGAAGTTGTAACAAGATTGTGAAAAATCATGACAAATATATAGTTTTTTCATATAAAATTGTACACATTAACTCATGTTGAAACCAGAGGTAATATTTTTTCATGTATTTAACGATATAGAGACAGCATATCATGTTTTGTAGTAATATAAATTGATATTACATATGCAAATTTAATTTGATTGCATTTTTATTTTACGCCTGTAAGCCTCAAGTCATCCGACCCATTTACACCACCGAGTGCCTTATACGTTAACGGATATGTAGCCAAACCGCGCGCATATACAAGTACACTCGAATTGGCTATGCGCGGTAAATTCGCGCGATATCAAGCGTCTACGCTCGAACGCAGTATTTTTGTTTAATAGTAGTTTCTTGTATGATTCCTTATTCCCAAAGGCTCCGAAACTACTGAAAAGATTTGAAAAATTCACTGTTGGGATGCTGCATTATCCCCGATAAGTTTGTAACTGTTGAACTGATTCAGATTTGTTATTAGGAAATATTAATATGAGAGAGGTGTGTACAGATACACCTTTGATCCGGCTGCGCGAAGTAAGTAGTTCTTCATAACGTGAAAACTCACATTGTAGAGTAGTTAAAAGATTGAATTAGAAAGGTAAGCAGACCTATAGGAAAAAGTTATGAACTCAGTTATAAAATGGTTATAAAACAGGTCCTACCCGCCAGAAGAAAAATATCAGACAAATTCATTGACATATTGACATAGACAAATTTAAATTTGGCGCGTGCTTTTGCTTTATTGGGTTGATATTCTCGTTCAGTAGATTTTTTGTAACACAATTAAAAAATCAATTATTGTCTAAAATCTGATCTAATAAAATAGTCACACTATTGCGGTAAAAATAAAGAAGCGAATAGTTGATTTTAGACATATTTTGTGGCTTTTGTATAAAAATAATAGTTTTTCAAAGGTTTTTCATTGTTTCGGTAAGTAGGAGGAGAATAACATTTTACACGTTCAGAAATGATTAAGAAAAAAATCTCATTCTCAAGAAACTTCATACTTCATAAATAGAATTAAAGCTACATTTTTTAAGTTTTCAGAAGTACCTAACAAGTTTTATTTTCTTTGATTTATTTATCTACTTTTAAATAAGAATATTTTTTATATCATATTTCTCTCAATTTTGCTTAGTATTTTAGAACGAAAAGCGTTTCTGTCAAAAGCGCTTTTTCTCCCTCCTGTGGAAGAAAGATGCTTTTCGTAAAAATCGCATAAATGTAATAAAATACTTTAAAAAGTTGTTATAAATGATGTCCGGTGGTCTTATAGATAAGGTTTACATTGGTCTGGATAATGCGCCGGCCGCATTTGATATCAAAGGACGTATTCTAGGACCTGTAAGTTTTCTATCTTTTACCTTAATTTCCGTGTTTAAAACGATACAAAAACCAATGTAATCAATTTTGTTTCAGAATGGCACTAACTTAGAGTATATTCGGTCCGAAACGGGTGTGGTAGCTGTGTTAAAGGGTGATAAAATTGAGCCATTGCATTTGGCCCTGCATCATACGCGATCTGAAGCCTTGGCAGGCGCGAGGTCTCTCGCACAGAACTTAATAGAGACTATAAGGGCTGAATTGGCCCAATGGAGTGCGGCCCAGGCCGGGGGGCCGCCGCCAGCACTAAACGTACCTCCGCCGACACTAACAACGACTAGCGCGCCTCCTCCCGTGCCTCCGCCAGTCGTCACGGCGGCGCTATCGACGCCTCCTACATTAACGTCTACTGCGCACCCCGCCGTCATCCCACCGGTAGTGAGTGTGGCACCCGCGACAGCTCCTCTCATGACAGTTCGACAGCCTACAATGTTACAACTCCTTCAACCACAGCAGCAGTATGTGTTGAACCAAGAGAATGGGCAGCTAATACCTATAGTACAACCTGGAATGCAAGTTTCCAATGCCAACTTTACATCTCTGCCTCTTGGTCAAACATTGAGTTTGCAGCAACCAAGCTTTGGTACACAGATTGTAGATATATCTAGTATGCAGCCGGTGAATGTGACCCAGTTACGGTTAAGTGGGGTGCCATCTTCTATGTCAATGATCTTGCCGAATGGGTTGACATTTCCTCAAGCAAGTCTGTCAACATCGGATAGTACTACTGTTAGTACAGCTACGTCTACACCGGTTGTCTGTGCAGCTCAGAGCACTAACTCATGTCAGAAGATTTTATACAGCACTGATAAAGGGGACAAAGATATCAAATATCACATACAAGGGGCTGATACGGTGCAATGGACTGTCCCTGGCTCTCAGACAATGTTGATTCCATATCAACAGCTGCAGGACTTGGCATCTGGTCAGCAGGGACTGACTAACTTTCAACCACAGCAGTTTGTGTCTGTAAGTATGGTTTTTTGTTTAGTAACTTGAGTGTTCATTTGCATAATATTCAAGAAGGTAAATGTGCAAAACAATGTGAATATTGAGAACAATAATGTATTCATTACATGTAAATGCAGTTGTAACAGCACATTTATTGGAATTCAAGCATTATGTTAGCCTAGAAAATCTTTGATTTGCTAACCTGACCCTAGGATAACTCCTGTCCACAGATAGCCCCAGCAGGCAGTCTACCACAAACATCTCTCCCATTGACAGCAGGTCAATTGCAGCAGCTACAAGCCACTGGCACCTTTATGCAGCTCAACCAAAAGGTAAACTTTTGTTGAATGTAAATTGAATAATTTTGTTGCATTTATTTATGAGTTTTATAGACTTACAGTTTTGGTAAAAAAATCAGATATTGTTATAAATGCCATAATAAAAATGCCTTAAATATTATGATATTGATTTAAGATTTTAAAATAAAATTTAAAAGAGAATAGAATAAATGTTAGTAGGTGAATATCTCAGACTACAACAGTTAAAAATGTAGTTGCATATGAAAATAAAATTATATGATTTAGCTGCATTATTCTAAGTAGTACAAGAAAATAATTAAAATCAAATAGGGTCCCAGGGTAACATAGCATGTATAATGTTTTGAATTTTCCCTACAGCCGATAGCCAGCAGTGGTTCTTTGATAAACATTATATCGACCGGCCAAGCGTCGTCACCACAAATCATTTCAGTGAGCATTAGGTTTTAATACTAGCACATACTAATATATGATGCTTAATCTCACAAGCCTTATGTGTATTGGTTTAGGGTTTATTTTCGCAGATTATTTAGCCATTTCTTTTGATGTTGTTCTTGCGCCTGGATTTTGTCTTTTCCGTTCATCCATTTTGTGGTTGGTTTCGTTCAACATTTTTTCTTCCATTAATGTTTTAACCGTTTCTAGTTGTGTAGCTATGAGACAACAATTTAAAATGTGGAATAAATTCCATAGTTGAAAAAACGTAAATTAATTATTATAATTATGTCTGTCTAGCTATGCCACTGCCAAACTCATTTGCTTATTTAATTTTCATAATTTCTCCCTATTTATAAAATAACAATTGCTTCTACCCTTACGCGCCCATAATATTATTAAATTGCCTTCCATTATTATTATGTTTCAAAGCTAATTTCGTTTTTCAGAACACATCTACTCCTTCAAAGAGTGTTGGACAGGAATCCCGAGGACAAAAGAGGTTGTCCGATGGAACTCCGAGCCAGTTGCAGCTAAGACCCATCGCTCCAGCTGTGTAAGTCTTAGAATAATAAGTATTTACTAAAAATCTAATCTTGTATTCATTTACAGGTGCCCTTTATTTTTAAGAAAATATATTTGCTGTGAATCTTTTACCTGGTTAATTTATTCATAATTACTCTCAATTACTCTCAATTATTTTTACTTGTTTCACAATACATCAGCAACTATATTTTCTATGATGAAGGAAAAGATTTTAATATTTGCTAAAATTCCATTGATATGAAAACAAAGCAAAAAATAGCACACCTACACATAATGGTCCAGCAATTGGCGTTTTTCTGACGAAAATTATGCAACTTTTAGCAAAAATTTAAATTTTTAATTAGTCAATCTACATAATGGGAAGAAGTTCCACAAAGAAGAATGGCAAAAAAGGGAAGAGACTCCAAATCTATTTTTAAGATTTTTTGTCTTTGGTTTCATTATTATTTTGTTCACAGTCCAAGTCAATATCCTTAAAACTTGTCTATATACATAAATAAATTACTTAAAAAGACAAAATAATAATGAAACATCTTTAAAATGCAACCATACTCTAGAAAGTTCTACAAGACGGACGGACTCAGGACCACTCCAAAAACTCCATAAAGAAAAAAAAAGAAGAACATAACTTTACCGCCTTTTATCGAAGGAGGTTGTCTATCCGCCAGTTTATTGTTTTTTTTTTGAAATTGTTGTGTGTTATTGAAACAATGTGATGCTCCAGGTCGCATGTGAGCCATGACAAGAGCTCCACGAGAGATTCGCGCACCTGGACCGCGGCACCAGGTACATTGAAGATTACTGCTGTTTTTGTATGAAATTGTTGTTGTTATATAAGATGACTTGAATGTAGCATGTAGGTATGTCGCTGAATACGCAGTTTGTGTAAAGCCATTTAGGATTCATGATCAATTTATGCTACATAGGCGTAAAGTTTTAAAGCGTTGGAAATACCGTACTTTTTTGGCGTAAGTACTATTGGGCGTAAGAAATGAAGGTTTAAAATGACGTTATGGTAGTCTAGAAAACCCGCGTGTTGTTGAAATGTTTCAGATTCAGACACCATAATACAGGCGAAGGACGCATAAAGCTTCGTATACCATCAGTTTTCCTGTAACTGCATGAGAAAAAAATATATAGCGCAAAGCGTAATTAGCAAGATTTTATTTTATTACTTCGTCATTCTAAACAAGTATTTTTATGGAGTTCGCGTCAAAAGTTCAAGTCATCTTGTGTAAGAAATATTGTAACGTAACCAGCACCTGCTTACTTACATACAATTAATTGTTAAAGCTTTTTGCGCATTTTTGTGTTAATTTTTAAGGGTTGCCTTATCCCTACTCCCTCGGAACATTTTAGGAGCAAGCATTTTGCGAACTAATAAATATTTTAATTTTTTATGTGAATTTTATGTAGTCAGCGGGAGAGCTGTGACCTGATACTATAGTTACACAGAACATCGCGCTGGTTGCTGTGCCGAAACTTATTATAAGTAGCAGCGGATAGCGGAGATTGGGAAGGGGTATCGGCCATATGCGCGTATATCGCCATACTTGTGGTCCGAATTTAGTTGGAGACCTTTGAGCTTTACGAAGAGCGTACCAAAGTATGGAGGGCTAAAACAAGTCTTTAGCGTTGCGTGACACTGCGAGTGTTGGAGCACTTCATCAAGTTCAGCATAGCAGCGATATAGCCTATAAAGCGACATAGACTAAGCCTTTCCGATCTCAGGAGCTGAAGATGATAGAGATAGAAGATTTAGCTCCACAGATCCAGCACATTTCCTGTCATTTGTTCTACCAATCGTTTTCAGCAATTTTTCAGTCAAGTGAAATTTTTATTGTGTTCGTGCCAGGGTTGGGCAGTATTTGAATTACTTGTAATTAAAATACGTAATTGAAATACAAATACGTATTTGGTATTTGTATTTCAATTACTTCCTTAAAATGTAATTTGTAATTCGTATTTCAAATACCTGACGACGAAGTATTTTGTAATTAGTATTTCAAATACTTGAGGCTTCAAAATACATTTTAACATTAAAATACATTTAAACTTCATTTAGCGATCGTGAGTGTGAGTGCGAGGCGAGAGTGCAATGATGGTAAAGCAGCTATTAGAGTTGGCAACACTGCACTTGTTATCGGAAAAGCGGTTTTTGAAAAATCAACAAAATTAAAA
>NWSH02000537.1:10205744-10234060 GCA_002382865.2 Heliothis virescens
CAGGGTTGGGCAGTATTTGAATTACTTGTAATTAAAATACGTAATTGAAATACAAATACGTATTTGGTATTTGTATTTCAATTACTTCCTTAAAATGTAATTTGTAATTCGTATTTCAAATACCTGACGACGAAGTATTTTGTAATTAGTATTTCAAATACTTGAGGCTTCAAAATACATTTTAACATTAAAATACATTTAAACTTCATTTAGCGGTCGTGAGTGTGAGTGCGAGGCGAGAGTGCAATGATGGTAAAGCAGCTATTAGAGTTGGCAGCACTGCACTTGCTATCGGAAAAGCGGTTTTTGAAAAATCAACAAAATTAAAATTTCATTCACTTGGTTCATTATTTTTTATTTCGCTTATTGTTTACATGAACGATGTTACTACGACCGGTTCATCATTCATTGTCTGATGGTTTTTGAAGGCGGTTTTTTTTTAAATAGTTTTAGTAATTATGTAATTTGTATTTTGTATTTCAATTAAAAATGGCTAAAATACTGTATTTTGTATTTTATATTTCAACTACCTTACCTAAAGATATTTTGTATTTTGCATTTTAATTACTTGCGATACTGTATTTTGTAATTTGTATTTCAATTAAAGCAAAGCATGTATTTTGCCCAGCCCTGGTTCGTGCATTGTATTAGCATTCTACCCAGCTTGTAAGATTATTCAACGTTATTCAAGAACGCGAATTACGTCCGATGCAGTTTGCAGTCAATTTATCAATTAGAGAAATATCGCCATCATCGTATCAACCAATTGACGTCTACATTTGCAAGCATTGTTGTAAAGTTCTATATCTCGAATTAGTTTTTTGCGATCTTGAGACATTTCCTTCTTGGTATCGCTTTAGGCTTGTGCATTTTTTTATAGATACTTGCCGAAAACTAACTGCAGTGTGCTTTACTGTTAGCTTCTGCGTCATCTGCCTAGCCTTTCCCCAGCTATGTGCGGTGAAGCTCGCCAATTCGACGTTCCGCCCTTTTAGGAATATCTTAGATGAGATATGAAGCACCATTTTGCAGAGGTTGAATCACTGAAGTCCGAATTTAGAAAGATTTAAAATTCTCTACATGCACAACAGTCGCTACTCGCTACAGCTTGCGTCATTGTCTTTTGGACGAGCATTTTTTAGTAAAATTTTAGGTATTCGACCTTCAGAGAATTGTAGAATTATAGAAGTGAGCGTTATTGCGTACAAATTCTTTATTTTTTGTGTTTTGCAATGGCGGTACGTTTACTGCAAGTCAGGTCAGCATTGCGTAGTAAAATTTTTATAAGCTTTATATTTTAGTCAAGTGATCATCATTAGTCATTAGAGTATCATTTAACCATATTGATGAACAGAATAAGAGCCAAGAGTTGATAAATAGCGTCATAAACAAACGCATAAGGTGTTTTAGGTTTTAAAAGTATTCAAATTGAAGCGTAAATTCTGCTGATTCCCTTGTTTCCTAATTGTCAGCAAAATGGTGGCCCAAACTAGGAAAAATACAATATTTTAAAGTCTACAATGAAGGAGTATTATCTATGAGTATAATATAAATCACCTTATTCTTTACAGAATATCTCCAGCGAGTAAAAAATGCAAAATATACTGAGAACAGCGGAATATCTAGCCAGAGTAAGGAGCGAAGAATCGACTTTCAAATGTCTTTTTCTTACTTTTTTTTAATATACTTGCCAAGCGTAGTAGGCACATGGCGCGTAGTAAATTCTGCATTTGCGTAGCGTAAATCTTAAAGCGGAATTGTAAGCGGCATTTGGCGTAGTTTTTATTATTTACCATTATCAGAATTTACAAAATGTGTGTAGTAGGCTAGTAGTATAATTCCTTTTCAGATTTGGACGATCAGGAGTTCTGCCATGCGTACTTGTAATTGATATCATCGGTTGGTTTCCGAAATATACTAGAAAGTAAAGTTATGTTAAAAATATTACGCACTTTTCGAACATTTTATAAATCATTCTTGATGAATTACTATTTCAATATTCCATTCAGAAACCGACCGTTGAATCAGTTACTACAAAAATATTTATGAGGCTTTAATTCACAATGCTAAATTAACTTATATCAGCAACTTCAGCGGTAAGCGTAAAAAAGCGAAGCGCAAAAGTAAACAAGAGAATTGTTTGTACATGTTTTCGTTGTTCCACAGCTAAAGACAACACCATCGTCAGTATGGGAATGAAAATCAACCCGGCACACGGGACCATCATACAAGTGTCTTCTGGGCAACAGACCAAGTAAGATATCAGATGTTATATTTTTTTAAATAATAGAAACCTTAAAAAATGAATATTTTTTTCAATTGTAATCCTTTATAGTTTTATAAATGCGAGAATAGCTCTATCTGTCCCACTTTCTCACCAGAAGTCACTTTACTCAATAGTATTCTACTAAAAAAGTTCAGGGAAGGGAGAAAACAGTGAAAACAGGCTTTGTCAGTGGAATATTTATTATCTTCTAAACTTTATAGAACACCATTTTGTTTAATCTCATAAGACACACACCTTTTAACTCAAAGACAATATCTTTCGTAGACAAAAAGGAGGTATTACATTGTTTCAACAATAATACATACAAAATTTTGTCCACAGTGTCTCATCGCCTGGATTAGGCCAAGATGGCACCGGGATGTACATACGCCAGATCGATAGAAACGCGATACAGATTCAAACGAGCAAAGATGGACAAAAGCAAGACCTGAGCAAGATTCAGAATTCCGCTCAAAACGTCCAAATGATCACCGTGCCACAGGGCATGACTGTGTTACAAAACCCTTTGAATATAAGCCAAGTTCCTACAATGCTTGGCCAGCCGAACAGCCAAGTTTACATGATACCAGCTAACCACCCCAACCTCATGCAAAGTGCGCTACCTCCTGGTTTCCAACAGGTCCTGCAACCAGGACAGAATGTTACTGTAATGCAGCCGAACCAGTTGGGCATGCCGGGTGGAGTACAATACAACGTGCCTTTAATGCCCATGAATATGCCAGCTACCTCCCAGTATATGCCCGCCGGTATTAATCTAAACACGCAGCTATCAGCCCAACAACTAAACGCAGCTCTAGCCGGCCAGCTGAACCCTAACTTAGGAACGATCCCAATCGTGCAAGCCCCACCGTCGTCGCCGATGACCAACCCAGGTCAGGCGATCCCTGGAACACAACCCCCTGTTCATCAAATTGTACCAAACTCTTTTCTAACGCCGACATCACAATATGCGGGAATGCCGCAACAGTACATGATGCAAGGGAACTCCAACACGATAACTGTGCCCACTAATCCTACCGTGCAATACAGTATACCGGCTGCCCAAAACACTTCAAACAATGGCAACGGACAGTCTACAACCTCCGAAACAGATACAAACGGAGCCAACAACCAGACGAACTATATTACGTCATCATCACAAGATAATGGGTACTCATTGACGGGCACAGTTCAAAATCAGCAGACGTTCACGTCAGATGGACAGTCTACGCAGACGACTGGCTTCACGCCAGCCAATCAGAACGGCACGCCGACGTACGGCTCATCCAATGGCAGCCAAACCGCAGCTTACGTCAGTCAGACGACTACGACACAACCTCCCCCCACCTACAACCCTACGAATGGGACCAGTCAGAACTCTAACCAGACTTACGTACCTCCAAGTACGCCAACATCACAAAACTCGCAGACGACGTTCTCTCCGTCGACGACGCCGGCGCCGCAGTCGTATCCCGCGCCGAACCTACCGAACATGCCGAACGTAGCGTTCGCGCCGAACCAGACGCCGCAGAACCCGTACCCGAACGCGACCGGACAGAACTTGGCAGCGTACGCAAGCAACCAGTACCAGTACACGAGCCGGCCGTGGTTCCGCGCGCGCTACGCGTCGCCGCAGGGCTCGCCCTACGGCGCCGGCGCGGGGCCCATGCCCGTGCCGCCGCCCGCCGGCACATACAACTACTGGCCGGATAGCTGAGACCTGGACTGTTTTATTGGGACTGAATTTGACCAGTGATAAACATAGAATAGGATAATTTGTAATAAGAGAGACTGCTTTATAAATATACATTTATGAAATGTAAAGAAATATTTTAGAATTTAGATGAAATAATAAGTATTTCCTATAATTTTGTTTTATTGTAAGCATAAAGAAGTGTTCTTGTATTGTAAAGTGATGGTTGTTATTATACAGTAACTGAAAATAGTGGATGCTCATGCAATTTTTATATTTTGGTTATTACATCGGAAGGGAATAAATCCACTCCACAGAGTACTTTGTAAATATACTCTTTTTTTCTAAAAAGTTTTTATTCAGTAAAAAATAAGTCCCTCTTTTCAACGAGACCTCAACCATAAATATATTTGACATAACTGTTTAACGTTAAATATTGCGTGAAAATATTTCTCAAAGATTCAAATAAAACTGAAATAATGAATACCGAGAATAGGTACCCGGTGACTGCATCGCTGTTCATGTTAAAGGAAATAAAACATAGGCAGGAACAGGTGAATCGGGGCTACCAACTCCTGAAGCGTAAGGCCGAAGCCCTACGCATGAGAGGCCGTCAGGCCGCCTCAGAGTTAGCCTCCACACAGGCCATTTTCGGTCACACCTTGAGAGAAGCTTACATTTCTCTAGCTGCTATTAAGTTTACTAATGGAGAATCAAATGCGTTGGTGCTCGAGAATATTGGCCAAGTAAGTCTTTAACTGGATAAGGCCCTCAAATATATGATCTACTGACCAGCTTACCAGATATTTAAATTTTGTAAAAAATTCAGTAATATCAGTTCACTATTGACATTTTAATTCTTGGCCACATATGCTACTAGTACTCTCGTCGTCAGATAATTTAATTCTAATGTACTACTGAAAGTAAGCCGGTAGGCCCCTAATTCGAATGTGGCGTATTCAGTCCTCTTCACCGTTGCTATGATATCGATACAGGCTCAAGTTCGAGTTCAACGTATACCCGAGAACATATCGGGAGTTTCCACGGTCTCCCTTCAAGCTCTTGAAGAAACTGGTGTCGGAGACTCGCTTCGTTACGCCGGGCTCGGTGCTGGTGGCCACCGCACTGGCGAGGCTAAGAAGGCTTTCAGAGAAGCTGTGCGAATACTCGTCAGATTCGCTTCTTTGCGAAATACTTGTATTCTCTTGGATGAGTCCATTAGGTCTACACTAAGGTATAATTCCAACAAAATTATTCTTACAAACACCAATCAGAGCCATTCTTGACATTTTGCCGCATTTTTCGCAGGAAGGTAAATGGTATTGAAAAGGTTATCATGCCGAAGCTGCGTAATACTGAAACTTATATCATGATGGAAATGGATGAAAGGGTAAGCTAGACGTTAGCTGTTTTGTAAGTAGACCGAGGATTGATCCCTGAGGCATCCCTGAAAAAATGAATAGAATTAACTAATGAGTACCTAGGCCTTTAAATATAAAGTTTTGTATCTAGGAGAGAGAAGAGTTCCATCGTTTGAAAATGGTGAAAGCTAAGAAGATAAGGAGCCAAGCGCGTGCGGCACTGCGACATGCCAAAAGTGTTGGCGGTGCGGGAGAGGCCAGTGGTAAGTTGATTTTGCACTATAGTATTGGTTAGGACTTCGGTATTATAAGTGTCGACCACCACGTCGAGTCAGTCATGCGCCTGATCTCTCTCCAGTCGTGTTGGATTGCCGTCCCATTGGGCTATGAGAGTGTGGGAATAGAGAGTGAACCTGTGGTTGCGCAAATGCTTGTACACGATAGGTGTGTCATTCCGGCATTTCATATGATTTAGATATGTCCAGCGCAGCTGGCTGATCTCCTTGTATGAGAACAGTCGCCATAGCTGTCAATCGGCTAGGACACCAGGAATTTACGTCGTTGTAACATTTTAAAATAACCACCATCAATAATTTTCAAATCATGCCATTTTCAGAGCTCACCTCCGCATTGATGTTGCCCTCTCACTGCCGATCCGCGGATTGCATTACGAGTATACTATCTTGCAAATCCTCAATGTCAGTCACCACGGACTCCGGAGATTACCAGCCTGTCTGTTATCCCCACAACTGGGATGACGACGACCTCTTGTTCTAAGGCTTATCTTATTACCGTGTAACATGTTACCTTTGCTTTATTTATGTTGTTGAGCTGTTGCTTATTAATTATGTGAAAACTTAAATTTTGTTTTATTTTATTATCTGGGATGAACTAATTTGAACTGACACTGTTCCAATTAGTAGATGCAGGGGGTCGTCTGCCTTTGTCAGTGAAACTGATGCCATGAAATCAAAACCAAATGTGCCCGCTACAGTTTATTGAGAACGAATACAAAATATCAGATAAATAATCTACAAAACCCAGCCGTCGTCCAGTCTCTCTTCCATAGGCCGTGTGAAGTACTGGCACCTTCGGAACTTCTCTAAGATCTCCCCCTGTAATAATCAAAGATATATCATTCCTATATGTTGTAGGAAACAAGCTTAGATAGCTATTTGTTTACGAGAATTTGACCTAATCCCTGGATCACATTGAGATTGCTTGACCTGATCAGGTCTAAGTTGTCGTAGGTTGAGGTAGGTCTAGTAAATGGGTGT
The DNA here is from genome assembly GCA_002382865.2 of Heliothis virescens. Classification (NCBI taxonomy): domain Eukaryota; kingdom Metazoa; phylum Arthropoda; class Insecta; order Lepidoptera; family Noctuidae; genus Heliothis; species Heliothis virescens. Next base: position 10,212,342 of record NWSH02000537.1, read on the forward strand.
CAGAAATGCTGAAACTTCGCTGCGCTAAACCCAGCGTGGTATCATTCAGGCCAAACTAAATGGCGGCTCATAACTAAATTCCGAGCACTAGGACGCGCATGGAGCCCATACAGGTACCTTTTAACCTATCCCACACTTTCGACACCCGGTTTACCAAAAAGATTTGCTTTTTTTTTTAAATTCATGCTTGTTACTTACAGGGCCAGTTTTTTTTATAGTTTCGCTGTAAAAAGTAACTGCGCTAGAACCAGTGCCGTACAGGGGATACTTGAGGTGCATCTGTAATAAATAAAATATGAATTGTAGGTAAGTATAGTTTTAAGAGATATGCTTGGTTTATGTAAGTATCTATAACCAGCTTCCATCGAGAGAGATGATCGCATGCCCAAAGGCCCTTCAACTACAGTAGAAAAAACATGGACTCCTACGTTTTTATCGGCTGTGACTTCTAAATTGCGTGGCTCAAACTCTTCCTTTACGAAGTTAGCATCATATTCCGTGCAATACTCAGACACCGGATTTGAAGTAGCTAGCTCTTCGATAACTTCGTCCAGCATTTGTTCCCAAAAGAAATCCGTCAGCATTCGTTTGCGGATTCCTGGAAATCAGAATTAGGCATTTGTTAATCCTTAATCATGGTAAGAGCTTTCCTAACAAGTAATAATGCAAAACTTATCTATCAGGTATGTATAGTTGATTATAACTAATTCAAAACTAAAACATACTTATAACATTTCCCTTTTAAAAAGTAAAAAATCATCGATTTTCGTCAAACATAATATCTAAGAACAGTCGCCCACAAGCCATCTTTGATACAAAAAAAAACTAAATTGAAATCACTGCATCCGTTCGGGAGTTATGATGCCACAGACAGACAGACACACACAGAGACAGACACGTCAAACTTATAACACCCCTCTTTTTTCGTCGGAGCTTAAAAATGAGATAAAAGTCTCTAAGGGGAATACCTTCTCCACGTTTTGCCTTCTTGGGAATTTGATAGCAGCGGCGCATCTCACTCCCCTTTTCAGGGGCTTCTCGTCCATCCTGCAAAATCCATGGTCGACTGAAATTCTTTCCTTTTCCGTACACAGATGGCTCAATGGGAACTTTGGGATGGAGTTTTATGCGTTCTAATGGTCTTATTTTTAATGTTTCTTCTTCATTTTCTGGTTCTGGAATATCAGCTTGTACACCAGCTTCACTAGCTTCCGGATTCATGGTTTGTTAAGCGAAATTTAATTTACGCCAAAATAATAAACTACTCAAAAGCTTCTGACGGTCGTCATGGAAATAAACAATATTTTTTTAAATACTTCGTAAATTGGAACTTGGAATGTCAAAATATTTGAAATGTCAGTCAGCTGTTGATCGAAGATTGGCTTTTGCTTTGCCTTGTCAAATCAAAAAAGATGGAGCAGGCGATAGCCCGTAAACAAGATTTGCCCCCTCCGGGGGGCTATAAACCTATTCCTTTTAAAAGGATACCTGCAAAAACATTATTTAGCGGTAAGTAAAATATAAGTTGAATAGAATATTACTTGTAAACAAGACTTGTACCAGATTATGTAACTAAGGTTTATAGGTTAGGATGCTTTGTTTTTTAAGCAGTTTTATTCATTAAAACAACTATTAAAGTTGGAACTAATCGTGGGATGTCGAGAAACATGAAAAACTTAACATGTGACATATTCGTCGATGTTTCGATTTGTTATTATGTGCAGAAAATTGAGTCTTGTACCTATTCAATGTTTTTCATGTACATAATGTCATTAGTTGGTTTGGCTTTCAGTTCATACTCATAAGCTAAAAATCTACTCGCTTACTTAACAGACAACATTATTTAAACAAAGACAGACAACATTATGCTTTGTTGAAGGTAGTGCTGATTGTTAAATCTTAAAAACACTACATCTATTTCATACAGAAATCTTGATTAACATCGTTAGTAATATTTTTAACATGATTTCCAGGGTATACTATGTTTGCTGGCTACTTTGGCATCACAGCTATAGCAATGTACCTCTATGGTGTGAACTATAAGCAAATTGTCAAGGACCAAATTGAGATGCGTTCTGCTAAGATGGCAATATACCCAATGCTGCTCGCTGAGAGAGACAGGGCCTTCCTGAAGCAGCTCCGCAAGAACCGTGATGCTGAGGCTGAACTCATGAAGGATGTGCCCGGATGGGAGGTAGGATAATAAAATTGTTTTATATGTATGAAAATAATGTCTATTAATTTAGAATATATCAATTAATTTGTTTGTTTTGCAAGCTTAGATTGAAAAAGTATATCATTCAATTTATCTTGATTGGTAAATCTAAAGCTTGTGGTAAAGTCATGAGGCCAATAAGCATCTGTCTGTCTTCCCTGGCTTCTATCTTTCATTTTGAGATGAACATGTTTATTTAACTAACCTTAATGGCCAGCACACAGTATATAACACGCAGATAACTACAAACAAGTCCTGATTTTGTTTGAGAGATCTTCTACACAAGTTTTCTGTATTCACAAATAAATTCTTGCTAATTATTTCACATAAACTGAAAGCACAGAACTCAAATTTCTGTCTTTTTCCAGGTCGGCACCTACTATGGCGAGAAGGTATACAAACTTCTCCCCCCTGACACTCTGGTTGAGCCCATCTTCCACGAGTACTATGCCCACTCCAGGTCCTGGGACTGGTACCAGCGTGCCTACCTCAAGCTGCGCTCTTAAGTCCATAGACAAGGTGCTCATAGGCAATACCTATAAAACCTCATTGTCTGCTACACATCTGCTTGTGACACAAAGTGCAGTACTGCGTGTTTAGGTGTTTTTATTTGAATAAAGCTTAGAGAATTATGGTGAGTTTTATTTTAATCCAGATAATCTGACTGTTTTATAGTCAACACTAAACCACCCTTTCTTACGGTATGTGCTTGCTGTTTGAGCCCCTTTTGAACTTGAACTATTGAATTTGCAATAAAATAATTACTCATAGTATTGTAGCTGTCTGCTTGTAACATAATCACAAATTTTATCNACACAGAGACAGACACGTCAAACTTATAACACCCCTCTTTTTTCGTCGGAGCTTAAAAATGAGATAAAAGTCTCTAAGGGGAATACCTTCTCCACGTTTTGCCTTCTTGGGAATTTGATAGCAGCGGCGCATCTCACTCCCCTTTTCAGGGGCTTCTCGTCCATCCTGCAAAATCCATGGTCGACTGAAATTCTTTCCTTTTCCGTACACAGATGGCTCAATGGGAACTTTGGGATGGAGTTTTATGCGTTCTAATGGTCTTATTTTTAATGTTTCTTCTTCATTTTCTGGTTCTGGAATATCAGCTTGTACACCAGCTTCACTAGCTTCCGGATTCATGGTTTGTTAAGCGAAATTTAATTTACGCCAAAATAATAAACTACTCAAAAGCTTCTGACGGTCGTCATGGAAATAAACAATATTTTTTTAAATACTTCGTAAATTGGAACTTGGAATGTCAAAATATTTGAAATGTCAGTCAGCTGTTGATCGAAGATTGGCTTTTGCTTTGCCTTGTCAAATCAAAAAAGATGGAGCAGGCGATAGCCCGTAAACAAGATTTGCCCCCTCCGGGGGGCTATAAACCTATTCCTTTTAAAAGGATACCTGCAAAAACATTATTTAGCGGTAAGTAAAATATAAGTTGAATAGAATATTACTTGTAAACAAGACTTGTACCAGATTATGTAACTAAGGTTTATAGGTTAGGATGCTTTGTTTTTTAAGCAGTTTTATTCATTAAAACAACTATTAAAGTTGGAACTAATCGTGGGATGTCGAGAAACATGAAAAACTTAACATGTGACATATTCGTCGATGTTTCGATTTGTTATTATGTGCAGAAAATTGAGTCTTGTACCTATTCAATGTTTTTCATGTACATAATGTCATTAGTTGGTTTGGCTTTCAGTTCATACTCATAAGCTAAAAATCTACTCGCTTACTTAACAGACAACATTATTTAAACAAAGACAGACAACATTATGCTTTGTTGAAGGTAGTGCTGATTGTTAAATCTTAAAAACACTACATCTATTTCATACAGAAATCTTGATTAACATCGTTAGTAATATTTTTAACATGATTTCCAGGGTATACTATGTTTGCTGGCTACTTTGGCATCACAGCTATAGCAATGTACCTCTATGGTGTGAACTATAAGCAAATTGTCAAGGACCAAATTGAGATGCGTTCTGCTAAGATGGCAATATACCCAATGCTGCTCGCTGAGAGAGACAGGGCCTTCCTGAAGCAGCTCCGCAAGAACCGTGATGCTGAGGCTGAACTCATGAAGGATGTGCCCGGATGGGAGGTAGGATAATAAAATTGTTTTATATGTATGAAAATAATGTCTATTAATTTAGAATATATCAATTAATTTGTTTGTTTTGCAAGCTTAGATTGAAAAAGTATATCATTCAATTTATCTTGATTGGTAAATCTAAAGCTTGTGGTAAAGTCATGAGGCCAATAAGCATCTGTCTGTCTTCCCTGGCTTCTATCTTTCATTTTGAGATGAACATGTTTATTTAACTAACCTTAATGGCCAGCACACAGTATATAACACGCAGATAACTACAAACAAGTCCTGATTTTGTTTGAGAGATCTTCTACACAAGTTTTCTGTATTCACAAATAAATTCTTGCTAATTATTTCACATAAACTGAAAGCACAGAACTCAAATTTCTGTCTTTTTCCAGGTCGGCACCTACTATGGCGAGAAGGTATACAAACTTCTCCCCCCTGACACTCTGGTTGAGCCCATCTTCCACGAGTACTATGCCCACTCCAGGTCCTGGGACTGGTACCAGCGTGCCTACCTCAAGCTGCGCTCTTAAGTCCATAGACAAGGTGCTCATAGGCAATACCTATAAAACCTCATTGTCTGCTACACATCTGCTTGTGACACAAAGTGCAGTACTGCGTGTTTAGGTGTTTTTATTTGAATAAAGCTTAGAGAATTATGGTGAGTTTTATTTTAATCCAGATAATCTGACTGTTTTATAGTCAACACTAAACCACCCTTTCTTACGGTATGTGCTTGCTGTTTGAGCCCCTTTTGAACTTGAACTATTGAATTTGCAATAAAATAATTACTCATAGTATTGTAGCTGTCTGCTTGTAACATAATCACAAATTTTATCTGCATGATGAGAGCAGTTTTCCTAAGATGCAAATCCGCCGTTGGAACCAGTATTATATAAAACAAATGTCAAATAAAAACAACTTTTCCATTTTATAAACAAAAACATTTATTACTTTTACCATCCATTATACAAAAATGTAAACATAATTCTAAGAAATAATCACTTCATATCAACATTAATTTATTGAAACAACTTGTTTATTTCAATAAATCAACTTTGAAAACTAAATAAATGCACCACTTCACCAAAAACATCAACATTTGCAAATAATATGCATTTTAAGCTCATCTTTTACCAAGTAATCTATGCATATAATAAGTTGCATTTTATAGTGGCAATGTCTGATGAATGTCAGCTTTATGATAATCACATAAGGCTCAAAGGTCATTGGGCGAATTGGACCCGCTTTGCGAAAAGTGGCGGACATGAATGAAAATGGTTTTAATTTAAAGGGAATAATAAGACCTTATATATAAATATTGCATTCAAATTCCATGGAGAAGAATGTACAGGATCGTTTAAAAATTATAATAATCAAATGATATCAGAGGATTGTATAGGTCACAACGCTAGTTTGCATTGCTAACCGACTTCTCAAAAGAAGGAAGATCTTAATTTTGATATCCAGGATCTGATGATGAACTGGAAACCCTGAGAAATCGAGGGCAACTCTAGAAAATTGTGGGCGCACATGGAGTAAAAACTTGACATGTCACACAATGGCAGTCAAACCTTTATCTGTGCAAAGATCTCGCCAATACGAATTAAATAAGCCCAAACACGTAGTAATTGCTACATACCTATGAGGAGTTCTCTTGACTTTCTGTCGTCTCCATCAATAGGTAAGGTCCAAACTTCTCGGTCATGTTTCACTCGATATACCGACGAATATCAAGTTTTTACTTGGTGCATGCCCACAATTTTCTAGAGTTGCCCTCGACTTCTCAGAGTTTCCATCATCAGATCCTGGCCGGATGATAATGAGGCTAATCGGTGTGTATTCTCTTACATAATAAAGAGAGAATTTTTCAAATCGGCTAAATTCTGACAGTGGTAATCCTCATTGATATAGGGATTATAACTGGTGTTTACACTTGATTTTCTCGAGATTCCCGTGCCTCACATTGATGCGACTTATGCCATAGTAAATCAGAGCCTTAGGTCATTATATCGTGCTATATTTCGTTTGTGTCCGCCGTGGGTATAGTTTCCATACAAAGGTGCCCAGTGACCTTTAAAGAGCTCTGCCTTTATAAAATGCAAGTACCCTACAATGTACACATATTTAATCTCAGTGGGTATATCAATGTAAGTAGTCTTATAGTCTAAAAAGGAGGACATAAGACTTACCCTATTATTAATATTCTTTTAACCCTTTAACCGCCAGAGTCGGATTTATCCGACAAACGAATTCGGGCTTATTTCGCCAGAGTCTGATTTTTCCGACAAAAAACCCTGTGTTTTTTATTTCAATTTCTGAACGTATTACGATGTTTAAGCCTAAAAAACATTTTCTTTTCGAATGTTAAATTTCACGTGCCTGGCGCTGGGGGCACGCCAACTGAAAAAAGCTTGGCGGTTAAAGGGTTAATAAAAGAATAAACAGTATAAAATGAAACTTAAGAGGGACAGAAATAGGCACCATCTTACAGGCTGCTAAAATAATTGACCATATCCTATAATACTTTCCAATAATCTCAATCATTTAATTAACTAAAATCTTTTACTATTTTAGAGATGACACCAGAATATTTTATTGTTGCCTAGTTTCACCATTTAAAGATACATAATCTGTTTTAGATATAATAACCTTTTTTCCTATTCAGAAATGGCATGAATCAAGTTTTTTTTTATGGTGATACAGAATAATCTGTGGTCTGATCATCATGTAATTTTACTGTACAGACGACAGCAGGTCGACGTATACGAATCTGTCAAATTTTACCAATCGAACAAAAACCTATCTCCATTGTGATAAGGTTGAAAATCTATTGCAGAAATTTGACAGATTATGGTAACTTGATGTGCTGTTGTCTGTACATATGAAAAATAATGATTGGCTAAAAGCCGATAGGCGGATGGACAAATTTTGGCTAAATAATAATAAATATCATCTTATTTCAATGAAGCAATAGTGACAGGAAAAAGGCTGAATTACAAAATCCCTACAAAAAATTTTAAATGCATGAATATTTATTTATATTGAATCGGTAATGTCTTATTATTTAAATGTGTGAATATGAGGAATATCATAATATACTAAACATTATGGTATGCAAATCATTTTGTGCAATTTATAATAAAGAAACATCCATTAAATGCTTAATACTGTGTATACAGACATATTATTAAATGGACTTGCAGGATAAACCCATACGCCAAAGAATTTCGCACCATTTCAAAAAACATTGGCGAGAAATGCTTCAAAACTTACCTACTTGGACTTCTTAATAATAATCTTTGGCTTCAGTTTGACAGTTCTTAGTTTATGCATATGACTCATCACGAAGTACATTCCTGGGAATGTTAGGAAGAGGAGGTATACCCTCAAGAAGGTTGGCATATGGAAAGCAAAGTTCCATTCATTTGGCAAAGCGACGGTGAACTTCTGAGTTTCTTCGAAGTATGGTATATTCCGCAGTATAACTATAGCTTCGCAAATGATGCCTATTGGGTAGAGGGGTATCCACATTGTGTAGCGCAGCCAGGTCAGGATGTAGATCTCCTTTCTGTAGAGCTGTGATATGTAGTAGGGGTACCTGTAACAGAAATAAGTAAATCATAAGCTATAACACTTTGACACTGACAGGTTTTTGTCGCGCGTATCAAAACCGAGTGTATTTGCGCGATACGTTCCGAGCGGCAAAAATCATTCGCTCAGTTTTAAGCCTTATCTACAGTCTGCAACACCGCCTATACAAACCGAGCGGAACCGCGGAAAATCAATCAGTGTGGTGAAAGCACTGGTATAATCTGATTATGATTCATTATGTAAAACAGATGTGGTTATTTTATCGTTTTAATTTTTTATGGCTTGTCAGCTCTTTAGAAGGGTGTACAAACTTACCTGACGACTTCAATCATGCTCCACATGACGAATAGGTAGAATACTACAGGCTTGGTGTGCATGCGAGGCTCTGCTTCGATCATAACGAACAGCACAAACGCTCGACCGCTCACTTGCAAAAATGGTACCAGTACTCCACCCTGAAATATAACAAGACAAAAATTAAATATGTTTTTTACTATAGTACAATACGAGGCTCTGACGACCTATTGATGGTATAACCACAACACAGGACAGACCCCGTGGAGAAGCATTTCCGAAGCTAAAAAATATCCCACACTGCGCTCACCAACACGCATGCCTAACGCGGTGAGTATAGCAAATTAGCAAATCCCAGCTTGGGGAAGGCAGTGCAGTCCAGCAGTGTATGTTTTTGGTTGTGACATCGACGGCATTATATAATGCTCATTCATCTTTCACCCCAGTCCCTCTGGATTGTAAATTTTTGCCATCCCTTTTTTTTCAATCGATGGGAACCAGTCAGATGATCCTCATGCTGTGGGTGACAGCTGAAAGGAGTGTCAGACTTTTACTGACTAAAACCCACCGTGTTCCTTCTTGAGCCCTTTGAGTGCCAGGGCCGCGGTAACTCTTTCGAACAACCCCGCAACAGGCTCTGGCCCTAGTGCGCCTCGCTGGGGTTTGCTGACTCTCTTTGAGGATCGCGTGGAATAAAAAAAAATCAAGCTCCACTCACCCTTGTATACCCAAATAGCGGATGCATAACTTCAAGATACTGCAGCAGTTGCAGGAACTTCATAGCCGGTCCGACGTGTTCGTAAGTATCGGCCACAGAGTCATACTCTAACTTAGCGTAGCGCACCGCCATCACAGCTAGCACGTAGGTATAGCCCACGAATTGAAATAGGTTGTAGAGTTTCAGGTACACTTTTTTTAAGTCCTCTGAAAAAAGATAATATGGCAGTTAAAAACTGTAATTCTTTGAAATTGTAACAGAACTCGAAAGATTTTATCTCCAAGGAATAGTAAATGGAATACTACATTTATCTTATTTTCAAAGTGAGACAGATTTGACACAGAAGATACAAGAACTGAACCTCTTTGTTATTTTTCTTTGTACATCTTTGGCAGCCTTTACGGGAAGTCTTACCAACAGGGTAAAAGGTTGCCTAGGTAAGTCCTACAATTATGTTTAGGCCTTCCAATATTTCAATATATTTTAATTTATACCTGAAATATTCATGACTGAAGCAAACATTTAATTTACCATTCTATTCAAATTGCATGTGACATTTAGACACTGCATTGTTGCATACATAGGTACTTATGCAGTTGCATAGGTCAGTACAGAAAGGAGTACCTAGTCATTATTGCAGTAGGCACATAAGTAGGGCTTGGATATACATAAGGCGGATATATAATAATAGCTGATAGATCCTTAAAAACGGGCTTAGTTTAGAAATAAGGACATAAAAATCTTATATTTGAATGTTTGAATAATTTTCAGAGAATTAAGTCAATTCTAAGCCTAATTACTGATAATGATAATTATTCTCAATATACATACAACTATTGAGATAACAATATGTAAGTACTTGTAAATATAGGGCACAAGTTTGACCTCTAATAAGAGCTATACAATTATAACTACCAACTTATTAATAATTATGTTTTAATTACTTTATTATAATTATAATGTCTTGATAACATGAAAGGAAGTCAAGGACTGAAGTCATGCCAACATCTCATCAGATAAAAAAATATATTTTCTTTCATTTAAAGAGAATATTATAAATTACTATGACTAGCTTCCGTCAGCGGTGTCACCCGCTTCCCGAGAGAACTAATTCCCGTACCCAGAAAAAAAAATGCGTTTATGTTTTTCTGATATATAATCTATATTACTGCCAAGTTTCATCAAAATCCGTCCAGTAATTTTGCGTGAAGGAGTAACAAACAAATTTTCGCATTTATAATATTTGTAGGATAAAATGTACACCTATGCATAATTGGGTTACTCCAAAATTGTTCTTAGTTATGACTACAGTTCACACCAAACACAATGGCGGCTCATGACTAACTTCCGAACCCTAATGTTTACCACAATCACAATTCTTATACATCTCAAAAATAACTGATCACCACTGTTGCCTGCATCTCCTTTTACCATGGACGCATGGACAGACAGACCATGAACGTGTCACTAACGAATTTACCAAGCTATGATGATATTGGCAAAATTGCGAAAATAGCAAAGGAGCCATAAATAAAAATAAGAAGAATATCTCACCTTTTCTGTATCCCAATTCTTCTTTGTGCAGTTTGTCGTACATGCCTGGGTAGTCTTTCATGACGTCACGCTTTTCATCCTCACTGTCCCCAGCATCCTCCGACTTCCACATGTCAAAGTTTATCTGTAATATTAACAAGAAAAGATTTAAATACTTATTAAATTTCTTCTCATGTAAGACCTTCTATACTAATAATATAAAGCTGAAGAGTATGTTTGTTTGAATGTGCTAATCTCAGGAACTGGTATGATATAAAAAAATCTGTGTTAAATAGCCCATTTATCGAGGAAGGCTAAAGGCATCTTAGGGTGTATGCAGTTGTTTTTATGAGATGCGGGTGACACAGCTGGCAGAAGCTGGCAGGTAATAAAATAAACAGATAAATTGCTAGGAAAAGCTAATATTGACCATGAATAATGTAAAATCCAGGTGTAGATAAAAATGTGATTAAGTTGAATCAATGTTGATGAATTTTGATATAAAGATAGATCAAAATACCAAAGTTGAATAAGGTTTTGGATCCTTAAGAAAAAACCAGTATTTGTAAACATTGAATCATTAAAATATGTCAAGCATATTGAAACAATAGATGAATTCAACATAACAATAAACCAAAACAATGAAATAACAACTATTTCTGTTCATTACTTTAGTTATCAGTTTGTTGATTAAATTGTAATAGAATCTCAAACACTTATTCTCGAGTGTATATAAAATAGAAATGGTCACTTCTAAAATAGAATTTACACACTACTAATCATGTAGTATACCATGCCTTTATAATCTCATATAATGATAAAGTCAATATAGTTACATAGGCTAATCAGGTATTGGCAGATAAGCGAAATGATTATGTCATTAACTATAGATAGGTAAAACTAAAAGAATTAATTAAATTCTAGTTCTACAAGAACCTGCTCTGCCCCCGTTGTAATAAATACAGTAAGCGGTGTTACTGGTATTATGACTTTCTTCACAGAATCGAAATCCTGAAATCAAGATCTACATGGAACTATTTTTCTTTTTTTTATATCTACTTTTTTAACAAAGATAAGTTAAGCTTAATCACAGTAAGTGTTTCTAAAATCGTACCGTTCGTTAAGCCAAATACAGTAAATGAACTTACTGTACCAAAATTGGTACCAAACTCATTTTTTATTTTTATGGATATATGACGTGTTTGTAATCATATTTACAGTATATATCTATTTGGGCTTATAGAAGTAGTAATTTGTAGTTACATTTTGTTAGATAAAATAAAAAATATAACTGTCATTAATATATATTATATGAGGAATTAATCTACATAAGCTATTCTTTAAAAATCCGTTTAAAAGTCTAAGATATTTGCAATAGTTTTTAAGATACATCAATTTAAATAAAAAAATTGGAAATCGTCAATTTGCCGCATTTTACTTTTTTGTACTTACTGTGATTATAATAACGGGGGCAGTGCTGTATTTTACAAAAAATGTCTATGTTGGACGAGCCCACTATTCGACTACGTCTATATCTACACTATAATATAAAGCTGCAGCGTTTGTTTGTTTTGTGTTCAATAGCATGCACATGTCCGGAACTACTAGTCCGATTTGAATAATTCTTTCAGCGTGAGATAGCCCATCGACAGGCTATCCTTTATCTAGGTGTGCTGAGAAGTTCCCATGGGCTGCGAGTAAACCGCTGGCGGAAGCTAGTTGTAGATAGAAAATTGGTACCTTTAGCCAGGCCGGCTTCTGTGGTTGAGCAGTCAATCTGGGCCACCAAGCAGGCTGGTCTTTCTGTAAGACGAGGTCCACTCGGTTCTCAAACACACGGACGGTGGTGACATGACTTTCAGCCTGAAAGAAAATGTTCTATTGAGTTTACAATTCTTATTGGAATCTAGTTGGAAGACTATAAGGAAAATACACTCTACAATGACGAATAGACATTTATTTATAAGAGCGCAGACAATAATCTGAGTTTAAATGGTTTGTTGTTACATATTCGCGTAATCAATGAAATTGTGTCTGAGTATTTCAGGACTGTTATTGCCAAATTATTTTGTTTACTTACTGTTTTAACATTTGAAAATAAATCCAAATTAAATTCATAAAGACTCTCGCCTCGGGCCCCAACTCCTTCAGCTGAGAATTTTAAGTTATTTTCGAGAACTTTCACATCAGGTTTTATAACATTTTTCAGTTCAATCTTCAATGAAATCGCGCTCTCCGTTTGAGCCCAGTAAACAAACGGGCTCGGAATAATCATTATGTATTCCGGTACGCTTGGTCACAGTACAGCGTAAATAAACATTCACTACGACAATAAAATAAAATTATTGTTGAAATAAATTCTCTCTACACTTGTCAATCTATCAGCCAGCCGACCGGCTTCGAATTTGTGTTGCCATAATTTCTGTTCCATCTTCCGTATGGATGGATGGAAGAGGATGAAAGGGATGGATAAGTGGAACATAGATAGGGATAGATGTGTAAGCAAATGTGTTTTGTATATATCTTGAGGACGGATTAAAGATCATAATTTTTGCAATTTATATTTTATTTATATCTTCACTGAAGCTTTTGATGAGACTAGGCCTCTATATATCTCATACTTTATAGTCTATTAAATTGCTTCTACGATAGTCTATGATCTGTCTGTCAAAAAGCCGTTTGCTGCTGTTGATGGGTGTCGAGTTTCTGTAAATTTCTCATTTTAATCTCCTTACTTTGTGATTCAGTATATTCTCCGTTAACTAAAAATGGTTTAATTATTATCTCACGCAATAAATTAAGTACTGTGGCAGTTTTCTGACTCTGATAAAAGTTGTAAACAAATCCAAAATGTCCGTTCCTAGCACTGGATTGAGCAAATTGAAGAAGAAACATATTCGTGTAAAACATCAAAAAGTGAAACTTTTTCGTGCAAATGAACCATTACTGTCGGTATTTATGTGGGGAGTAAATCATACGGTAATTATTTTATATTTTATGGTCTAATTGTAGAAGTATGGCGGGTGTTTAATCCTATTTGAAACGATCTCGGCAATCGAAGCATCATTATTATGTCATTTCGCTCACAACTGGTTTGTTGTGGTTTTACAATGTTTACATTAGAATTTAGCTTAATAAAAAACTTACTGAAACACTTGTGTCCTATTGTAATTTTTGGCACATTGTCAATAAATAATGTTTTTTATGTGTCTCCTTGCCATTGAATATAAATAGACTAATAAGCTTTATTGCGTTGGACTCAGGTTCGATAAATATGTTGGTCACATAATATTAATTTGCATTATTAAGTATGTATAGTAAACTATTGTTTTTTATTTCCAGATAAATGAGCTCAGTCATGTCACAATCCCGGTCATGCTCCTCCCGGATGACTTCAGAGCGTACTCCAAGCTCAAAGTGGATAATCATTTATTTAACAAGTAAGACTATATTCCAACTACTTATCAATCAATTCACAATTTAAAATGAACACTTCTCAAGAACTGCAAAATATTGCATCAAAGAGGTTAAATAATAATGTAAAATCTATAAACAAATTAACATCTATGATTACATTTAATTGAGATTTCTGAAAGGAATCAAGAAATGCATTGATCTGAGTATTGTTTTCTTGATAATAATTATAAATTATGCCAGTAGAATACAAAAGTGTAAAATAAACAAAGCATTGTTATTTTTCAAGCTGTTGTAATATTAATAAAATTAATAATTATTTTCATAGCGAACAAAGTGGGTTCCACATGCTACAAAACAAAAAAACTAAAAAACAAGCTCTATATTCTAAAGATATAACACAAAAGAAGTCAAGGTTCAAATCTAAATAAAATACAATAACAGAATCCTTTGTTGAATCACTCCAGACTGCTATACATTAAAATTCTTACTAAAACTATTTTAAGAGAATTTACAATTGTACGGTAAACATACTAGACATTCAAGGACAGATTATTTTCATACTAGATACTAGCTTCTGCTAGCGGCTTCGCCCGCTTCCTGAGGGAACTATTCCGTACCCGGATTAAAAGTAGCCTATATGTTATTCTGATATACATATAAGCTATATGTCTGCCAAGTTTCATCAAAATCTGTCCAGTGGATCCTGAGATTAACGTGTGCAAAAATACAAACATACAAACAAGCATTTTTTTTTTGTCGAATTCTTACTTTTTTTCATTTCTTAATAACCATACATATTTTGTTTTGTAACAATATTTAATGTACAGACACAAATTTTTTTACTGTTTTATTATATGTATAGATTGCTAGCACTGGGAATAGACACATGTGTTCTATAATTTATTTCATGCTACATAGAGTTTCCTTCAAGGAAGCTATATGAATTAGTCATGCTTGACTTAAATTGAGGATAATGTGGTAACTAAAAAAAAATACTGAAAGGAATATTTTTTATGGTTGTATGTTATCATGTAGCAGTAATTATTACCGGTACTTTGTACGAAATAAGTGGGTGTCTGTGAAGTTACTTGATTGGCTGTACAGAATATAGTAATCACATTTTTGGTCACAAAATTGTCTATTGTACAGCACTCACATACCATGGACACAACTTTCTGTACTCATGTGAGATACTAGCTTCTGCCATCGGTTTCACCCGCGTCCCGTGGGAACTACTCGGCGCTCCCGGATAAAAAGTAGCCTATAGCCTTCCTCGATAAATGGGCTATCTAACACTGAAAGAATTTAAAAAATCGGACCAGTCCTTAGATTAGCGTGTTCAAACAAACTCTTCAGCTTTATAATATTAGTTTAGCCTATTTCACCATGGATAGTGTAGATTCCCAACAGTGAAAGAAGTTATCAAAACAGTCCAGTAGTTTTGGAGTGTGAAGCGTAGAAAAAAAAGATTGCTTCCCAGTCATTCTCACGATTCATGCAGATGAATACAGTTTTAATATAAATTGTTTTTCATAAATATAACTTTAAGATGGACAAAATATTATTATACACAAGTTGTTATTTTAGAAATGAAATATCATAAATCCAGTCTATTTTCTAACAGGAATGTAGTTAGATTGTTGATTTATCTGTTTTTATTCCAGTATATTTTCTAGGAATTAAATAGAAATACACGATGTTAAACCTATTTACAAGATAATTTGATAACAATAACCAGTACCAAATCTATACTTAATATTATAAAGCTGAAAAGTTTGTTTGTTTGAACGCGCTAATCACAGGAAGTAATGGTCCGATTTGAAAACATATGTCAGTGTTAGATAGACCATTTATCGAGGAAGGCTATAGGCTACTTTTCATCCGGGTGCGCGGAGTGGTTCCCACGGGACGCGGGTGATACCGCTGGCGGAAGCAAGTTAAAAATAAATTCTCTAATACTTCCATTGCTCTGAATATTCAGAAAACATGTGCCCAGATAATCATAAAGCATTGTGATAAGTAAGGATTAAACTTCTATTAATTAGTGATAAGATCAATTTATCGATATTTAGTTCCCCTACAATCTAACCAACAGTAATATTAAAATAGGCATTCGAGTCTTAATTAATTTGGAGTCATTTCCTCATGTACACCACCAAGTCAACCTACAGTGTAGGTCCTACATGAACCCGTAAAACCTTCCACTAATAAGTTTGTAATAAGGTTGAAAATCGATTCAACTAATTTGGCAGATTGAGTTGGGTTGATGTCCTGGCGTCTGTACATATGTTTTATCCAGTTACCTTTATGCCATTGTTTCCTCAGTCCTATTTCCTGTAGAAATTAAACCTACTTCGCGTTCGCGTTATATCACGTGGCTAGTGGCAACTACTTCGGTTACCAGGTTAAAAAAAAGAAGACTAAAGCCTTCCTCAATCTATACTAATATTATAAAGCTGAAGAGTTTATTTGTTTGTTTGAACGCGCTAATGTCAGAAACTACTGGTCCGATTTGAAAAAATCTTTCAGTGTTAGATAGCCCATTTATCGAGGAAGGCTATAGGCTTTTTCACGGGTACGCCGAGTAGTTCCCACGGGAAAGCGGGTGAAACCGCTCGCGGAAGCTAATATGGGATATGTTAGAAAGAATTTATCAAATTCGACCTGACCCGTTTTTTATATAATCGCGTTCAAACAAAACGTAGATTTCTAATATTAGCATATACCTATTTACCTATTTCTCAAAATGCTATCTGTGAACATACTAATTCTATCAAATATTCGGCTGTGTTAACATAAAAGCGTAACAGATATTCTGAGCTATTTTCGCGTTTAACATTTTAGAAAAGATTCAAAACATTTTTCATTTTGTAAAATTATTTGCGTCTACAAAATAGTGACGCAAAGCCGTCATGCAATCACTAATCTGATACCTATTAAGATCCATTTAAACTATATTATAATCTTTGCTTATAAACGTATGGTGCGTCAATGCTAATAAAATTGATAGAGCTAAATGATTCGTCTAATGGCATATTAATGGCCTGATACCTTTTGTGGTAACGGCACAAAGAAACGGGGAAATAACTGATATTGTGTAATAATAACTTACCTCTTCCTAAAATAAAAGTAATCAACATACTTATTGATAGAAAATACGAATGTGTTCTCCTTTTAATATCGTAATGGATTTATGGAAACGCAGGTATATTTCCTACTAGCTTCTGCCCGCGACTTCGTACGCGGAACATGTCGCTTATGCCAGCGATATCGGGTCGTCAAAATGAAAGATCTTAAACGTCTGATGTCGAATTCTAAGAGCCCGGGGAAACGACGGGTTGCGCGAGACGATTCGAGATGTTTCAGACTTATCATACCCTACCATACCATTGCATTGTATTGACTGCCTTTTAAGAATGTATGGACAACGCCATCTATCGGTAAACGCGCGAGAAAGCTACAGATAGCAATCCGTGTGAAAAACAGCGACACCGTCACACTACGAAGGGCAGAAACAGCTTTAATTTTCATCAATTTAGCTTAAAAACTGACGAAGTTTCATACACTTACCCCCCCTTTTTCACCCCCGTTAAGGCAGAATTTCCAAAAATCCTTATTGCGTCATTCTTAATTTCTAACCAAATAGCCAAATATTAATTTTAATCGAATTAGCTTCAAAACTGACGGAGTTTCATACAAACTTACCCCCTCCTTTTTACCCCCTTAAAGAGCGAATTTCCAAAAAAAATTTATTATGGCTTGTATGTTAATTCATAGTGCAGTCTCGTCGATATTTATTACCGGCTACTTTGCGCTATCGAAATTAAGTGGGTATCTGGTGAGCAAGCTTACCTTTAATAGATCTGGAGCTGTACAGAAATGATAGTAGTGCACATATATGATTGCGTGCACGAAAAATCGTCTATTTTGTAGAGCGAAAAAGACATCATCTCATACCTATGGGACACAACTTTTCTATTTGGTAACTCATGTGATGCAAGATACTAGCTCTCCCATACTCAGTCACACGCTCTCACGTTGGAACTACGTCTCGAGCGCGTCCCGGATAATCTGAGATAGCCTTATAGCCTTCCTACGTATGAAATAGCTTATTTCTACACATCTGTAACAGTAATTTTATATAATAACTCCGGACCAGTCCTTTAGGATCCTTTCGCGCTTGTCTTCATATCAGTAGTACTCTTCGCTTGTATAAATATTATGTTTTTAGCCTATTTCACCATGGATAGTGTAGATTCCCAATCCAGTGAAAGAAGTTATCAAAACAGTTCCAGTAGTTTTGGAGTGTAAAGCGAGAAAAAAAAGATTGCTTCCCCAGTCATTCTCACGATTCATGCAGATGAATACAGTTTTAATAATAAATGTTTGTTTTTCATTATGAATATTAACTTTTTAGAAGGATATAGGACAAAATTAGAGATCTATATATATACACAAGCTCTAGTTTATCTTTGTTAGAAACTGATAAATAACTCTATAATAAAAATCCAGCGTCTAGTTTTTCTTAACAGAATGTAGTTAGATTGGTGATTATCTGTTCTTTTGTTCGAGCTAATAATCTTTTCCTTAGGTAATTCAAAATAGAAAATACAACTCAATGTTCAAACCTCATTATTACAAAGTATCTTAATTGATTCATACAATTACCTTCCTCAAGTTATTCCCATACTCTGATTATCTTAAGTATTATAAAGCTGGAAAAGTTTGTTTGTTATTGAACCAGCCTTAATGCCACAGGAAGTCAATGTCCGATTTGAAAACATATGTCAGTGTAGATAGGACGTATTCTTACTCCGAGAGTATACAGGACCTAATAGGACTACTTTTCATCACGGGCAAATGCGCGGAGTGGCTTCCCAACGGGACGCGGTTGGATACCCGCTGCGGGAAAGCAAGTTAAAGAATAAAGATTCTCTAATACTTCCAAAATTGCTCCTGAATATCAGGAAAAAACATGTGCCCAGATAATCATAAGGCATTAGTGATAAGTAAGGATTAAAAACTTCTATTTAATTAGTGATAAATCAATTTATCGATATTTAGTTCCCCTACAATCATAACCAACATTAATATTAAAACCATTAGGCATTCGAGTCTTAATTATTTTTGAGTCACTACTTCCTTCATTGTACACCACTCAATGTCAACCTTATCAGTGTAGGGTTCCATAACATGAAACCGTAAATACCTTTCCATCTAATTAAGATTTGTAACTAAAAGTGGCTTTTGAAAATCGATTTTTCAACTAATTGGCAGATTGAGTTTAGTGGTTAGAATGGTCGCTGGGCGTCTTGTAAACATATATGTCTATTATCCTCCAATTTGAATTACCTATTTAGTGGCGCGATTTGGTACTCATGAGTCTTGATTCTCTCTCGTACTCAGATACATATCACAACTCTCCTATCTCTTTTCCGCGTTTACAGTAGCGTGATATACTTTCACCAGTAGGCTTCAAGTGGTTAACACGTGCGCGCTTACCACAGGCTTTTCATATAAAAAGTAAGACGTAATAGCAACTAGTGCCCTCTATCACTCCATATTTGATAATTTCGGTCTAATAACTCAATATTCATAAGCGAAGAGGTCTCTTTATATTTGTGTTTGGTTTGGAACGCGCTAATGGTTCAAAAACTACTGCGTCCGGATTGTGAAAAAGAGTGCGTGTTCTCGTGTTTAGACATAGCCCAATTTACTCGATTGGAAGGCTATAGCTTTTTCACGGGTTACGCGAGTAGTTCCCACGGAAAGCGGTGAAACCGCTCGCGGAAGCTAAATATGGGATTATGTTATGGAAAGAATTTATCAAATATTCGACCTGTAGGCTCGCGTCTTTTTATATATCCGCCGTTCTCGAAACAGAGACGCTATGTGTTATTATCTGGTGATTAAGACAAAACACTCAAAAGAGAATTTTTATAACCATATTTACCCCTTTGTTCATCTAAAATGCTCTATCTGTGAACATCACTTAATTCTATTCAAAATATATAGGCTGTGTTTTAACATTAGAAATAAGAACGTACAAGATATATCTGAGCTATATTTTCGACGATATTATAACATTTAGAAAAGATTCAAAAAACATTTTTATTTTGTAAATTATTTGCGTCTACAAAAATTTAGTGTGACGCAAAGCCCGTCATGCAATTCCACTAATCTGATACCTATTAAAGAGTCCATTTTTAAATACGTATATATAAATCTTTTAGCTTAATAATACGATATGGTGCGTCAATGCTAATATAAATTGATAGAGCTAAATGATTCGTCTAATGGCATATTAATGGCCTTGATACCATTTTGTGGTAACGGGCACAAAGAAACGGGTGTAATTATTAAACTGATATTGTGTAATAATTAACTTACCTCTCTCCTAAAATAAAAGTAATCAACATACTTTATTGATAGAAAATACTGAAATGTGTTCTCCTTTTTAATTAGTTCGGCTGGAATGGATTTAGTGGGAAAGCGGCAGGGGTATATTTGCCTACGTAGCGTTCTGCGCCGGCGAGGCTTCGTACGGCGGGAGACATGTCGCTGGTAATTGCCAGCGACTAAATCGAGGCTCGAGTCTAAAATGGATCATGATTTTAGTCAGACACCCGTCATGATGTCCGAAATGCTCTTAAAGGAGCCCGGGTAAACGTTCGGGCTCGTGAGCGGCGCAGAGACGATTCGAGATGTTTCAGACTTAATCATAACTCCCTAACTCCATTACCATTCATTGTATTGACTGCCCTTTTTAAGCGAATGCTCATGCAGCACAATGAGCGCCATTCTTTCTAAGGGTCAACGCGCGTGAAGATAAGCATTACAACTGACCTAAGACAATCCTGTTCGGCGAGTTTGCGAAAAACTGCGACTCCCGGTCACACTACGATAGTGCAGCAGACAGCTTTGAGATTTTCATTTCAATTTTTAGCTGCAAAAACTGACGGAAGTTTCATACACTGTACCCCCCTTTTTCACCCCCGTTAAGGCAAGAATTTCCAAAAATAATTATTGCGTTCATTCTTAATTTGTTTCTAGAGCCAAAATAGAGCGCGTGAGAATAATATACTTTTGTATACGAAACATCAATAGCTCTACTACAAATGAACTGACGGCATGTATCTCATACTCCACAGCGTCATTTCATCACAAACTCCTTTCGCATTTACTTCTTTAATTTTTATGAGCCCTACGACTATAAAATAAGAGACTGGGCGAATTTTCTCCAAAAAAAAATTTAAGGCCTAATAGTAGGTATAAATATCTGATGGATTATATTATAGACATAAATTATAGGTCTGCACAGAAAGATGGTCATTCTATTAATCATCCGCTCGCGAAAAGTTATGATCCATGAGCTATAATCGCGCTTGCGAAAATAGCAACCTAAGACAGATTACCAAACCAAAACGAGCGACAAAACAAAAGACTCAGACAATTACATTTTCGAAATAAATAACACCATAGAGCTCAGCATATAGATCAAAAAATTTTTAATCTATAGTTTGTGCGGTTATATTCATATACTGCCTTCTTCCAATTCTGTCTAACACTCAGGCCCTACAATACTTGTTTTTTATTGATTATCAAAAAAACTATTTTAAAATGATATACAGGCAACTGAATTTTTTTACGTGAGTTTTAGTTTAATTATACTCGTACTATAGATATAGAATAGACTAGCTTTCTGCCCGCGAACTTTGTCGTACGCGTAAATATGATCGCTATAGATGCCAGCGATATTACGGTTGTCCGTCATAATATGAAAAGATCGTGTAATACGTCATGTATAGCTCAGAAATCTCTCTAAGCAA
>NWSH02000537.1:10242950-10256672 GCA_002382865.2 Heliothis virescens
TGAAGTGTCTTATTTTCTTTTAAGTCTTGTACTTTGGGAATATGAATATGCTGCCAAGGTTTCGGAGTATTCGAAAGATTGCCACTTTTCTGAAAATTAAATGGGTCTTGAAGGACCACAAAGCCGTTCTTTTTGTGATTACAGAAATCTGATGTTTAGGTATACTAATACTAAAAACATTGAAGAATTTGCTTATTTGTTTGCTTGCTCGAGCGCAAAAAAGCTCGAATAATTATTTCAGTATCAGAATAGCCCATTCAGGTCTAGGAAGGCTACATCCTACTTTATATGCGGGTGCGAGAAGCACTTCCCACGGGACATGGGTGCAACCCCTGGTTAGCTAATGACTGAAATCAAAAATGAATTCTTTAGGTTTAATTAATGCAGCCATCTCATATATGTTTCCAGTACATAGTAGAGCGGCACGGCAAGACGCTGCTGCCGCAGTACCTGGGCATGTACCGGCTGACTGTGGACGGCATTGAGCACTACCTCGTCGCCACCAGGAATGTGTTCTCCAACCATCTTAATATACACAGGTTTGTTTCTATATCTTAATGGGTACAGACGACTGCAGGTCAGCCTACTCGAATCTATTAAATTTTACCAATCGAACATTAACCTACTACTGTTGTGATAAGGTTGAAAATCGATTGCAGAAATTTGACAGATTGTGGTAACTTGATGTGCTATCTTTGCTTCATAAATTCAAGTATAAAATAGTGTTTCTTTATATTTTAGCTAAGTTAACATATAGGGCGTGATCTTATCATTCGCGGTAAAAATATACCTAAAAAAATTTTTGATGTCTTTTTAACGTAAAAAAGTTTTTAGGGCAGATGTGGGATGAAATAGGAAAAATCTTAATGTCAGATTGTCATAACAAATAACCTTTATTATTTGTTGACTTTTACTACGCACCGAAAGGCCATTTATTAATTAACGTGGGTAATATTTAGATCAAAACACAGTGGTAAAAAAAAAGAAACTAAGAAAATTTTGACTCCGGACTTCCCCACATCAATCAAACAGGTTTAAGTGCTAACCGGTTTCAGTAACAACTAGTTTTCCTTCTAGATAAGGAGTTCTTATCACATTTCATACTTATTACATCAAGCTGATACTGAAATTGAATGTCAATCATTATGCTCGGTGCATTTGTACTTGGGTACGCGAAATTGCGATTTTTCACGGCACGTTCTTTTATTGAATCGTATCGAAGAGTTTTATGAGTATTTTGTTGACCAATCTTAGAATGGGGGTTAACTTATGACTGGGTTCTGGACGCTAAAATGGTAAAAACTAAAAGTCAACTCTAAAATACTAGAAACACTATTCTATACATATAAAATCAAAGTCCTGACTCATTCACTGACTCATCAACGCAGAGTCGAATTCCGTCAACCTATACAGCTAAAATTTTGCACAGAGGTTCTTCTTAAGACTATGACGAGGGATAAGAAAGGATTTTCCGAAATTCCCACGTGACCGGGAAAAACCGGGTTTTTAGTTAGGCGGGCGAAGCCGCTGGCAGAAGCTAGTTGCAAATATGTATTTAAAAGACAAACTATACTGCATAAATTATTTACTTTATTTACAACTTTTCTAAAATAGAACAGGCATGATAGGATAGGACAGGCATGATCTAAGACGTAGATCCCAATTAAAAGAGCTGTGACTATCAAAATTAAAAAAGTTTTTTTTACATAGTGTATCTTACTAACCAATGTCATATTTTATTTTGTAACGACAAACATCTCCGCACATTCACCTTATATCTCAATTTCCAGGAAATATGACTTAAAAGGCTCGACAGTAGACCGGGAGGCTTCTGAGAAGGAGCTGGAAAAGGACCTGCCGACCCTCAAGGACAACGACTTCATCAAGCAAGGAGTCCGCATTGACATCGGTGACGCTGCCAAAGAGAAGTTACTGGAGACGCTTACTGCTGATGTTGAGGTGATTATTTCATTATTACCAGCTTGTTTAATTGCTAGTGTAGCGGTACCACTACCTACACCGCCATCTACATAGATCCCCCGACAACAACTTTCGGGCAGTAGCCCACCGGACATAACACCCGTCCCGTCGGAGGATTCTCCCGTTACCACTCGGTGTGATGAGCTTTACTCTTTGCTCTCATACTTCCACACTAGAATTGTCATCATCATCCTACAGATTGATTATACTGGTATTGGTGGGAGTGTTAGGTACCGCAACGTGTTCCCATGTGCTTGGAGCGAAGCCTTCCGACAGGACTGTTACCCCTACTACTAGGACTGTGTGTACGAAATTGCCAGGAATGTAATAAAATGTTTGTTTGATATTGCAGTTCCTGACAAAGCTGCACCTGATGGACTACTCGCTGCTGCTGGGCATGCACGAGTGCGGGCGCGGCGAGGCGGAGGCCGAGGCGGCGCAGCGCGACGCCGACCGCGACTCCGACAACAACGACTCCGACACCGACTCCGACACCGACAACAGGCATCATGGCGACAGGTACCTATATTTTAAATTAGCTTCTGCCAGCGGTTTCACTCTCGTCCCGTGGGAAGTACTCCGCGCACCCGGATAAAAAGTAGCCTATAGCCGTCCTCGATAAATGGGCTATCTAACACTGAAAGAATTTTTCAAATCGGACAAGTAGATCCTGAGATTAGCGGGTTCAAACAAACAAACAAACTCTTCAGCTTTATAAATATTAGTATAGATAAAAACCGTGTCTTACTCGCGATGAAATTGTAAAGGTTTACGATACCTCTTTCTCCCGACGTTTCGGCCGAATTGGACCGACAGTGGTCACGGTAGGTGGAAGTTCGGAATGTGTACAAGTCGCGAAAGCTTAAAAACATAGACAGCGCGACGCTGACACCGACTCCGACACTGACTTCGACACCGACAACAGCTGTTAACACCTGGTTTATTGAACCTATACTAAAAATGTGTATATTGTACAGATGGGGCTACAACACGCCGCCGGACAGTCCGCGCGGGTTCGCGCGTCAGTCGTCCCTGCGCTACGAGGGCATCATCCCCGAACTCGATATCTACGCCATACCCAGTCAGGAAAGTACGTATCATCTTTATCAGCCTTTTTATCGTCCCACTGACTGAGAAGGATTCAGAATCTCTTATTATATTTATTACCATAAAAAAAACTTTCTGAATTTTCTAAAAATTCTTGAATCCATGCAACAAATTTGCGCGTGCATAAGGCTGTTACCACATTGGGCATGCGCTGACCGCGATATCTTATGCTTAGTGTGACGTAAGCCTAGGTGTTATTTACAGTTTGACATTGATTCCAGGTGCCCCCAAAAAGGAGATTTACTTCGTAGCGCTGATTGATGTACTGACGCATTATGGTGTCAAGAAACAGGTATGTTTTACAGATATATGGGTTTAAAGAATTTTATTTCTCATAAGAACATATTTATTGTTCACTTAAAATGAGATACAGAGTGTTCCTTATCTTCTATGACAAATATGACAATATCCTCTAGTGCGGTAAGAAGTTATATGGTATATGTAGCGGTATATGTAGTTCAAAAGTTACCCTCTCCTTAGAGACTGTTAAAATTATAGCAAAACGCAATGGTCACCAGTGCCAAAGTTACATACTAGAACGGAACTGAAGACCTGGAGACAGTTATCATCACCTGGCTAGCCTTTTCCCAACTATCTTGGGGTCGGCTTTCAGTCTAACTGGATGTAGCTGAGAACTAGTATTTTATATGGAGCGACTGCCTGCCTGACCTCTACAACGCAGTTACCCGGGCAACCTGATACCCATTGATAAGAGTGACTGTCAGACTTTCTCTCTTTTGACTACCCATACCGACTGCCTAAGATGGTCAAATGACAGACCAGTTTCTCGTTTACAAACTTTCATATACGACGAAATTTCTTCCCGACACTTTTGTTTTATTCCTAACTTTTTCCCTTATCAGGCGGCAAAAGCAGCAAAAACAGTGAAATACGGTAGCAACGTGGACGGCATATCGACCTGCGACCCGGAGCAGTACGGCAAGCGGTTCATAGAGTTCGTGGCGAAGGCCATCGAGGGCAACTAGGTACACACACACACGGTGCTTCTTTTAGTACTAGGACTTATGTCATGGGTTATGTAGTCAATGGAGAGCTAATGTCACTAAAGGAATATGCTTTTGAGTTTTTGATTAGAAGTTCATGTGATTGGTGTTGGTTGAAAACTTGTGATGTTAGCACAGAAAAGTTAAATAAGTTTTTTGTTTGCGTATTGTCTTTACGCGTGTCAAAGGTGTGTTTAACTTTTTTGTAATAACACTGTTTAAGTATTGATGGTAGAGAATCTAAGCTGAAGTTATCCGTTTTAGCTCAATGTGATATTTAGTTTCTACTACGCTGTCTTGCAGCTAAATTCACATTATAACAGTCATAAATACACCGCACTCTTGTCTGGTTTGAAGTGAAGAACTCTAGCATTGCACTCCATTTGATTACTAATCTGTGGTACTTACAGATGTCGCTACTGTGTCGTGGGGTGTTAAGAACATTGCCTAACGTTAATTATTTATTTATTTTTCATGAATTGGCACATTTATCAATGAAAATCACTGTAAAGGTGATTACTTCAGGCTTCGAAGTATACGGGCCCGTTTTATTTTAGAGAAAATAAAAAATATCTTGGATTTAAAAATAAACTGTATACTCAAAGCACAGTAGCGTCATCAAGGAATATTTTGGACTGAACAGATACAAATTTTCTAGTTTCTCTTTCGATGATTTTTTCGTCTACAACTTGTTTACGAATTAACGAAAAGTAGATTATGTATGAACGTTCCATGAGTTTCGAATGTTTTCGCTACATTCATTGTTTAGTTCCCGCTAGCTCATTTATAGACCTAATTAAGTTCGCTCATCGATCCTTTTGTTAGAAAATAAATTGGACTTTACAGGGTGACGTAGAATATAAAGGGGCTGGTAGTTTATTTAGACGCGACTTTTGAAACCAGAAAAGAAATTATTCATATTGCCCGGCTAATATCAACATTGACCAAAATGCTAGTATTGTCCGGGCGATGTCAATAATTTACGAAGTCTTGGCTTTTGACGTTTATTATGTTCACGTAGTTACGTACTGAAAGAAGCACCGCTTTAATGTTGTTATATCTTGTCAAAGACAAGTACCACGATACAGTAAGTGTAATAACGTCGATTCTATTGAGAAATAAATGCAAATAAATAAAATTTCATATGTTAAACAAATCGTAGTGTGGAGGCATGTAATTGATATTAGCGATTATGCAAAACGATCGGACAGTTTGCAAAGTTTGTCGTTTTATCAAATTAATATCGTATTTTATTCGCTTTGCGTGCGAATTAACACACTGTTGTGCAATAGACACGTTTAAAGGATTGCTAAATCGTAGAAAGACGGGAAAAGTCGCTTTTTCACAGACTGTAATCAACTATTACACAAAATAGCCGTTGTAATACTCTGACCAGCTATTCTGCGATCTAGCGTGACAGTATGATATCGGTCATTGTCCGAAACAGGGACGGCAACGGGTTGTAAGGGACCCATTTTTTTACAATTATAATGTTCTACACTTTCGTCTTGATGTTTGCAATAATAATTATAATAAGCGGACCCTTTTTGACAATATTCACGTTTTTCTATCACTAAGTCCCTGTTTTGTGCTATTTCAATCTTTATAAACTTGTATTCGAAGCTGACTTGTGTTATTTGTCATTATTATCATTATTAGTATAAAAAGACTGTCGTTCTACGCACATTCTTACATATTATTAGTGATTGATAATATTTTGAAATCGTTATTTATTTAATTTAAAATGTCACAGATTGATCGTAGAAAAGGAAATTCAATTTCTAATCTGTGTTTCAAATTATTGAATGACAATAAGTATTTTATTATACAAGGCATAAAGTCAGCTTTGATTACAATTCAGCTAATTCGCACTATATCCCAATACCTGAGAATCCTTTGACTAAGTGACGTTCAATTTATGAATCAGTCTTTTATAAATGTTCGGGACATTTGAATTATAAGATTTGGTTCATAAATTAGACTTCTAACATACATTTTTGACAAATGTGCTCGTGTTTCTCTAGATATGGAATAGTAAAAAATTACGAAGTGAGAGTAAAAAAAAATTTTTTGGTCATGAAAGTGACATTGTCCCATAAACGTCCATTTGTTACATAATCTGTGACGTGCATTCGATTCTAATGAGAAAACGAGCTTATTGGTCAATAATGTATGCATAAATTCTGTATACAATTGGTTGCATTTCTACTGTAATATAATTGTTGTTACACAACACGGTTGATATAATAATTCTTCGCTTACAGAAGGAATGCAATCTATCTCTATACAGCTTATAATCTCAACCTACCAAGCACGTTCGCAATAATTTTCATAACTCGTTATTAGCTTTTTATAATGTTCCGCTAACGCGTAGTATAGTATTGACAAATTATAATGAATAAATAAAAATGTTAAATATCATTGAATTAGGATGTTGACGTGTTACGGTTGGCCAATTTAACTTTATCAATCAAATTACGTGTATACTATTGGCCGTTGTATTATATCTTATTGTAATGCCTTCGATATATTGTTTGAAGTACATACTTGTTCATAATAAGGTCGCGAGACTAAACCCTGGGGGTATGGACCGACTCGAGTGAACTAACTTATGAAATTGTCAATAAACCTTTTTGAACATAATGATTTTGGATAATAGTGACTTTAGATGTGAAATTGTTGTTTATAAAATAATGAATTTGGGTCGATCCATACTGATGGAAGGTGTGTGGGGTATGTTGTTTGCTGGTATAGAATGCGTATTTTAACTTGCGTGTATAGTAATTTCAGTGAAATTCCATAAAAATAAATAATATTTACCTGCACCGGTTGAACTGTGTATAACTATGAAGACAAATATTGTGAAAGTAAGCACCAGGCCCCATATGTTTCTGTTCCCAAGGAAGACTGTTATCAGTGTATTCGGTATTGTACTCGTTAACTAACGTTTAACTATGTATTCTATTACAAGGGCGCTTAAGTCCGGAATTGTATAAAAACGGCCATTGTTAAGAGTCGGTGTTTCACCCATTGTAATTCATAATGTCGTTTTGCCAATATACCCATACCTAGTTCGCTTAGTTTCTGTCTAGAGTAGTGTTTTTAATAGTACGATGTAAGATTTTGTTATTTATTATTCTATATTTCGAATAAGACTTGGATTGTTATGAAGTCTTTGTGATTTATTCTGTGAAAATTCATGTGCCGTTTACGGTGTAATAATAATATTGGTAAATTTTATACTTTGGCGTCGACTCGTTCGCGCTCTCGACTGGCGATGTTCTACGCCATATCGAATGTTTAGCTGACCTCAGAATAATTATAATAGCTCTTCATGTAATTCTTTTTAACTTTTGACTGTTTATCGGGGAATATTACAAGATTTACTAATGGAAATCAGTATTTAGGGCGACATTTCGTACGCCTTTCATTTGAAATAATTTTGTCAGATGTTAGTTTTTTTTGTGATAGATATTGTTTACTTTTAGATATTAATTTTATATTAGAATTTCGAGTCGACCACTTTTTCATGTTTCCAAATTTAAAAATGATGTGAAGTACTATTTTGTTACGAAGTGGTCCACTTTAGTAGTATTAGAAATCCTTTGTTACCCTCTCAGTGAAGAGGATTTTTTTTATTAATTTTATCCAAAAGCCCCTGTCTACATATTCCTGAACAATGTGTTAGTCATGAAATGATTCAAATTATGTCATATGTGTTGCCATTGTTTAGGTCGGTAATTGTATTTTAATTTGTAGTTATGTTATTTCGAATAGGTTTTATCTTGTTATCGGTGACGGTTGATGCCACGAGCCCGCAGTGTACGGCAAATATTTATTAAACGATAGCTTCGCTACATCAAACATATTCGGCATGTAAGCAACACGGTTGAAATGTTAATTCTCTAGTCTACTACTCTTGTAAAGACAAAAAATATGTATGAAAAATTAAAACTTAATTTTTTAAATATTCGGTTTATAAAGATTCTGCATTATAAGAGTTTTATTTATTTATTACCTCTCCTCTGTACAACTACTAGTCAAAAGTTTTTGATGATCACAATGACGTCAGTTTTCTATTCAATCAATGGTAATTTTGAAAATAAAAAATCCCATAAAATTTTAGGATAATTTTATTAGTAAAAGCTCCGACCACGACATATCTTACAACAAACTAGTCCATCCTCGTCTTGACGTGTTTCTCAGTGATCTTGTCCTTCTCAATGATGTACACGACAGCGCCCCAACCGGAGATCGCGTCGCGGTCAGCCGCGTTCACTAGCGCCTGCAAACGGGAATAAAATTCAGCCTTATTTGTTTTCAAAACCTAATCTTGCCTTGTCTAATTTCTGGAATGAATTTATCAAGAATCTGAGTTTGCAGGCCCTTATTCATGAGAAGGGTTTTTTTTAACTCTGCCTTCAATACACATTTCATACAGATCACATGTTAGGGGAAGGTAGATAATGGTCGACAGTACACGTATGAATTTATCCCGCTTGGATTTTTGAAGAACACAACATCATGTTGGTATTGTTTGGAAAAAAAAATTGAGAGTATAACATATCCTGCATACCTGTGAGATGGTTTCGAATAGTTCATCCGGGGATAGGTTGGGTTCCCACAGAGCTTCACACATACCATACAGCTGTTCTGAGCATGTGCCTGACACCACAAAGTCTTCTGGCTCATTTGGGCAGCCAATCTGTGAAAAATTACAGAATTTTGGTTAAAACTTGCCAATTAACAGTTAATATGGTTACAAGTAAAGTTGTCAAGATCTATTACATACGAGATGTATAAAATTCACACAAGCTAAAGACTAGGTAACAATGTAGAAGTAATGTCTGCATCTGCCTAGCCTTTTCCCAACTGTTGGGTTAGGCTGGAAGGTTAGGTGTATTCTTAAATACCAATTATTGACAGTACAACAGTTTTTATAAAAATTGCCCCCTATTTTTTCCCATCATCAAATCACACCTACACAGCTAGATCAATTCTGATATTTTTTTGTTGTGTTCGTTGCAGTCAAGAGAAGGATCGTATTATTATGCTTCTCAGAACACATGTAAAATGGTGAGGAATAGCCAAATAGTTGGAAATCTTACCAGATCCATATTGCACACATAAGGCTGGTTATCATAGGGGTCCAGTCCAGCGATTACGGGCTCAATGAAGTAGGGTCCAAAGCGCCTCTCATACAACAGGTTGGAGAGCATCGCTGAGAACGTCTTAGGTCTCATCATTCTGTTCTCTTTCAGCTCGTAAAGGTTCATTCTGAAATAAAAATAAATTTATGTTGAATCATCATTGTTATCCACACACAATTGAATCAAATTAACACATCTTATGATCAATTTTCTCCCTTCATATGCATCAAATATTCTTTAGTCCATAGTAAAACAACTGATTTAGATATTTAGTGATGTCAATGTTATGAAAGTTAGGTATATAGGCATAGACTAGTTAACATACCTGAATTTTAGTCTCTGGAACACGGTCTGTGTATCAGTAGCTAAGCCGGGAAGGCCGACGTAGAGTGCAGGACCCATTTGATACACCTTGGGGAAGTTAGTTGAAACAGTCTGAGCCTGAATACCGTAGCGTTTGTCTGTCGCGATTGCCACGCAGTCCTTCCCCTTCATTGCGACTACCGCACCTCCATTGTAAGCTAAAATAGACTGAAAACAGTTCGAGATGTAAGAAAGAGCGAATTTGCATTGACATAATGAAATTATGGCTTTTTTCTAAAAATTAGACAGACAACTGCTTTAAACTATGAAGAATAAGTTAAATTATTATGAAAAAGAATGTAAAGAGAGCAATAAGTTGTCTAAAACAAGTTGTTTTACACCAAAATAGAAATAATGCTTCGTAATGTTCATGACGCTATCATAACCAATATTAACCAAAATCGAGTATTTAAAGCCCTAGAACAGTAATCATATACAAGATATTGAAAAATATACTTACCATTTTGCTTTATGTAAATAAATCCAGCTAATTTCTAATAAAAACACGGCAATAAACTTTACACGGGAAACCGAAAAAGTGACAATTCATCGGCGACAAATTGCAACAGATACAAAATTTTGAAACCTTAATTCCCATAGACAATTTATGTTACGTCTATGATTACGATTGATAAATGCCACATAAATGCTGATAAATGATTGACTCCTAAAATAATTCCAAAAAGGTGATTTTTGTATTTTCATTTTTATAGTAATTTTACGAAAAACTAGACACTGCCTCAAAGCCAATTCGACTGTATGAGAACTCTCTTGAGGGACGCCTATTTTGCGTAATGTTCGCCATGCATGAAGTGCGTAGTGCTATTCAAAATCAAAGTTCAAAATCAAACTAGTTTTCTTAGTCTTAGTTTATTGGAACTGTTCAGGTTGAATTTAGTACATATATGTATGTACTGAAATTGCGATATTATTCTTAACTTTTTATTACGAACAACCACTTAGTCATGTCTAAGCACACTAAAATTACATATCCGCTTATTTATCTAATGACAGTGCTTCCTTTAATTCTTTAGCATACTGATCGAGGCGAGCCGTCATATTGAAACCCCAGTGGTCCTTTATTTGACGACATAGATTCAAATCCATTGCAACAATAAGAAGTCCATCTTTATCTCTTGAAAGGCCAGGAGTTCTGCATCCATTGGGAGCTGTTACGTAGCTGGATCCATAATAACTTCTAGTAATATTCTGATCGAGTTTCGTTGTAAATTCCTCCGTTCCTACTCTGTTTAGGCTACATGTGTAGTAGCCGTTAGCAATCGCCGCGTTACGAGCTTCAATACTCCAAAATGATTCTCCGAATTCAGAAATGGTTGCTGCAGGATTAAAAACTATTTCTGCTCCATTTAGACCAAACATTAACCAATTTAAAGCATGGTGACGTCCGTAGCAAATATTAACAGCAATCTTTGCGTATTTCGTCTCGAACACTGGATGACCAGTGTTACCAGGTAAATAATAAAAGGTCTCACTGAAACTTCCAACACTAGGCAAATGGTTCTTGCGATGCTTTCCCATATAGTTTCCATTTTCATCAATAACTACTGCCGTATTCCACCAAATGCCGTTATCGTTTTCTAAAATGGGAGATATTATTACCATGCTGAACTTTTTGGCCAACTTACTTAGAAATTGAAAGCTTGGTCCATTCTCTGCTGGTTCGGCAAACTCCGCCCAATCCTCCTTTTCTCGAGTGCATAAGAAAAATGGCATGTACCACGCTTCTTGTAGGCAGAGTATCTGTACACCTTCCGAAGCTGCAGCCTCAATTATTTTTTCCACTTTATCAAAAATTGCATTTTTCTGTTTATCAATTGGTTCATTAGTGTGTAGTACAATTGAATGTTGAATTAGACCCACCTTGACAATCTTCGGGGTCCTAACCTCTTTTGCAGCATCAAAAGAAAATCCAGCGACTTCGAATCCATATTCCTCACCGGCTTTTATGGTAGAATCTTGAAGTTTCAATTCAGAATGATCCTTTCTTCCATAATGTATCCTGTTGTATTCTGTCAACTGTTCCGAATTCAGATTATTTTTGATAATTTCGTCCAAACTTCGCACCGGTTTTGTGTCCATGTTTGACTTGGCAGATATAAATAACTCTGGTACAAAAACAAAGTGATAAGTTGCGTAATGTTGTGTGCGATGTAAATAAGCGTGGCTGGTGTTACTAATCGATGTTTAACATATCGAGTCGCGGCTCGTTATGTATTAACACTTAACGTACCTCGGAACGAGTCGAGAATGGTCAACAGTAGATAAGTTAAATACTATCTGAGGTTATTTTATCTACTTTGGCTTTTTCAGTTATGTATGAACGATTTTATTAGTATTATTACTTTACTCTATGATAAAAGACGTAGATGTCTTTCATCTCTTGGCTCTGGACGCTCTGGAGTTGGAACCACAGAGTACCTAGGTATGGAACTGGAACTCAAAGGCTGATTAAAGGAACAAAAAGGTTATGTAGGATCTTCACTAGTCTATTAAGGCTTTAGTTCACCGACAATATCTTCTGTCTGTTGTCTTAAAATAACTGTTTAGCTATGAATTTTTAAGTTCATCAAAGTAAACAAATAATACATAATGTGATGTAGCTTAGCTAGTAAGCTATAGACGTAAGACGAAGCATAACAAGGCTTTTGGTAAAAAAAAAATAAGAGACTGAAAAGCTATCTCAAACTCAATTAAGTACTTATATTAAAATAGGTACCCACTCGGTCAAACTAAAAGATCGATTAAATTACCTCTACATTTTACATCAAGTTTAGCACAATCCAGAAGCTATCTGTAGATTATCTTACAATAAAATAAGCAGTAGCTGATACAGCCAGTATTCCTAACTAGGGCGGCCTGTGGTTACCTACCGTGGAACATAATACGATCCTATTGTCCCTAAGCCACAATATTTGATATGCTATCTATTTCTTAATCTGAAACGAAAAGGTTCTAAGATATCTAATGTAAGTAGTTTGGTTTTAAGAAATGCTTTTGAAAATTACATTAAATCATATTTCATAAAAATAAAACCATTACTTATTAAGTGAAAAAGTAATGTAAGTACTGTCACTGACAGTAAATAGTGAATCTGAAAAAGTATTTCAGTTCCTGCAGCTAGGTTTCGGCTCAAAAGGGGGCTGCGAGGCTGCCGTGCGCGCCCTGTCGACCTACCAAAATTACGGGAAAAGTGAAGTGGAGTCATCTTGAAGGTTGACATTAAGAACGCCTTCAAATAGGTGAACAGGGACACTTTGCTGACAGAGGCTAAAAAAGAATTACCCCTTCACAGTTTTCTCTGGCAGTGTTTATGAGAACCAATTCTTTGACGCGCTTTTTAATATTCTATAATAGTATTAAGTTTTGTGTTTTCCATGTAAATACAGGCTTAGTTTTCATTTCAATTTTCAAAACTTCATGTTTAATTCGAATAAAAATCTATCGTGTCATTACTTATTTCCTATCAGGTTTGGTCATTGACCTCTGCTTAATTTAAGATCAATGTCAGTTATCTTACTGCTGATTTCTATAACCATAGATAGATTGTTTTGCGATCTGAAATTGTTTGATACAAATCAATGGATGGATAGGTTTTAGAAATCTGGTTAAAAAGTTAAACTTGCAAGTTCATATAGCAAAATTTTTGGGTTATACGAAACTAAAGATGTTGTTTTATATTGAAGATTTGAAGATTTATCTCGATCGTAAAGTAGGTACTTATGTAATAATAAGTAATTATTTGTCTTCAAATAAGGCTATGACCATTAAATCAACGGTAGGTACCTGTATAAACACATTAGACTCGTTATAACACGTTGTAAATATTTTTTTGGTTTCAATACACAGGTATTTACTGAAACATCGTTTGAATAGTTATACAATCACAAACAGATACTTGGAACACAATGATATCAAATTAATTTAAATTATAAACAAAAACACATGATTCTAAGTTTATCAGCCACTCACAGACGTTTCAGTACCTACCACCTACCTAATAAACAAAAGAGATAATTTATTTATCAATTAGGTAGGTAGTTAGATTTTTGGGAGCGATGCGGTAAATAATAACTTCTAAAGTGGCGTCTAAAAGTTTA